>CANXYI011670406.1:0-22259 GCA_948208565.1 Hura crepitans
TAGTACAGAAAAATAACAAGGAATTAATATTATGAAATTTGAGAACTATATTACAATATAGTCAGGCAATACTTGGGTAGAAATAATATTTAGGGAATAATCTAATAAAGCTTATAGAAGCGGAGTAAGTTTCCTTAAGAACTAACTTATAAGCCAATTATATAACGGGGAGGATTAAAGTATAATGGAAAAATGACTATAGGTTTACTTGGGAAAAGGAAAATAAAAGATATTCAACGGGGACTTTAGGGATAATAAAAGTTAAGATGATATGGAAAGAGGATATATAATTATGAATGGACCAAATAATGAGCCCAATAGCAGTAAAAGATAATATAATAGAAAATTTAAAAGTTTATGGTTACTCATACACTGGATAGGTTGACCGATCAACTAGGGATTAGCAGTTACTAGAGGCTGAGTCTGTGTGACTTTTGGCCTATGTATGGTAGGTGCAGCTGTCTAGGTTCTATGATGAGCCACTACACTACAGACATATATTGATTGGGGCAGGTGCAGCCGTTTAGGTTCTATGAGGAACCACTGCACTACAGGTTATTACTACAGATATTAGGGATGGTCTACAAACTGACCCCTGAATATCCGCTAGTCCGATATTGGGAGTGGTCTACGGACGAGTCCCTAGAGTATTAGACCATAGTTATGTATAGATGACGATGTCCATAATGGAGACCAAGGTACAATTCTTCTTCTTGTCCGATTCTCAGACTATAAGGGTTGGTGCAGTAGCCGAGGCCTAAAATGGGGACCAATGCACATTATGATCCCGTTATCCGTTGGCTAGGAGTACTTCCCGAAACTATGGGAATAAAGGATAAATGAAATAACATGAATAGACTCATGGAGAATAATAAGATAGAAATCTAAAGTATAAATCTATCGAAATGAACGAATAGGCATAAATAATGGAGTAATACGAGGTCGGTGTTTAAAATATTGTAAGAACACGCAATTTAAAGGAATAAATAAAATGACTACTTTGAGAGATAATTATAGGTAAAAGCTTAAGGAAAGTTTTAATAAGTACGCATAATAAGTTCTTGTATGCTTGCATGTAATAGGGTACATAGTATGTTTGGTTAAATTCACCACCAAGTGTATACTCAGTGTATCAGGTTTTTGATGTGTAGGTGGGTGATGTATGAAGGCTTGAAGCAGACAACCAATAATGCAGACGATGACTATCTAGGTATGCTATGGCATGTTCAGATTTTATAATAAGTGAGTAGAGGCACTCATACATAGATATGTGGGTATTTATAGGAAATGAATGGTAATCGTAGCATTACGGAGATAGAAAAAAATAATGAAAATGGTAGTATAACTAGATCGGTAGCGGTAAACGAAGCCTAAGGTAATAATAGACTGTAGTATTAGGCATATAAGAGTCACATACCTGGTAAGTTAAATTCAAAACTTAGGAACTATTAAGTAAAATTTCTAGACTCTAAAATGTTAAATATGACAACCCCTAAGGAAATCCAAGGATGGGTGATCTCACGGGAAGTAACACATCTTACCTGTTTTCATAGAGAATGGGCAGGGGGTGTTATAGATGATGAAGGAGTAACTTATAATTCTTGGCAAAACCGGTGTTTATCAATGACCATGTAAAGAAGATGGGATAAATGAAACAAACGTATCAACTGCACAATCTCAACTTAGAAGGCCAGCACGGATTCGAAAGCCAAATATGCCAATACAGCAATGGTTGAAGATAAATTTACAAAAGAACCAAAAAGTTCTGAAAAAGCGTCTCAGAATTTGTTGTGGAATAGAGCTATAGAAGAAGAAATTGATGTACTAAAACAAAATCAAACTTGGGAACTTGTGCTAAAAGCTAAAAGATGTAAAGCCTATCTCATGTAAATGGGTGTACAAAATAAAGTGCTGCATCAATGGATCAATAGAGAGGCATAAAGCTCATTTAGTGGCTCAAGGATTCACACAACAATATGGACTAGACTATGATGAAACATTTAGTCCAATGGCAAAGCTTAAAACCCTACGCATTTTACTTACACTTACAGCTAGCAAAGAATGGAATTTGTGGCAAATGGATGTTAAGAACGCATTTTTACATAGGGAGCTAGATCAAGAGATTTAAATGGTTCAACTAATTGGTTTTCAAAACTAAGAACACCTTGAATATGTTTGCAAGCTACGAAAGGCACTTTATGGATTAAAGTAATCACTAAGGGCTTAGTGTGGTAAAATTGCTGAATTTTTAACTCAAAGTGGTTTTCTTGTTACACCTGTAGATTCAAGTCTATTTATCAAAGTTAACGGTAGAAGGCTAGCTATTGTGTTGGTTTATGTTGATGATTTGGTCATAACTGGTAATAATAAAGAGAAAATTCTTCAAACAAAGCAGAATTTATCAATCCATTTTCACATGAAGGAACTTGGACATCTCAAGCATTTTCTTAGTTTAGAAATTAATCATATTGAAGGAGAAATCTTTCTTCATCAGCAAAGGCATTCCAAAAATTTATTAAAAAAGTTTGGAATGCTGCAATGCAAAACAATCTTAACTCCAATTGAACCAAATGCAAAAATGTGTGCACATGAAGGGAAAGATTTAGAAGATGTGATGATATATCAACAGTTGGTAGGTAGTCTGATCTACTTAACTCTAACTTAACCAGACCTTTCTTTTGCAATTGGTGTTATGAGTCGATATATACAAAATCCTAAGAAGTCTCATATGGAAGCTGTTCAAAGAATGTTAAGATATATGAAAAGTCCAATTGATTATGGTCTTCTATACAAGTTGTATGGTTATTGTGATGCTCACTATGCAAAAGATCACGATACTCGTTGTTCGACTTCTAGCTATGTGTTTAAACTTGGAGGAGGTCCAATATCTTGGTGCAGCAAAAGGCAACCAACTGTGTCCCTCTCAATAACAAAAGTAAAATACCAAGTAGCAATAGTTACAGCTCAAGAAAGTACATGGCTTGTACAACTGATAAAGGACTTACATCAGACAATGGATTATGCAATTCCATTATATTATGATAATCATTCAAAAATTTGTCCAGTGGAAAATCCAATATTTCACTCAAAAACCAAGCATGTAGAGGTTCATTACCATTTTATCAGGGAGAAAGTTTTGCAAGGAGAAGTCCAATTAGAGCAAATTAAAACAAAAGATCAATCAACAAATCTATTCACAAAAGGTTTAAATATCAATAAGTTTGAAAGCTTCTGTCATCAGGTAGGCATGACTAAAAGAATGGGGGTTGATGTTGAAAGGGGCTATTAAAGTTGTGCGACATCAGCTCTAATGTTTTTCTATTTGTTATTTTTTTTTTATTAAGTGAGCAGTATAGCTAATTTTTAGCTTTAAGTTGTTATAGATACTTTTCCTATTTTTTTAGAGTTGCAAATTATTTTTTTTTATAGAATCTTTTTAATGGGATTATGGGTTTAAAACGTGAATTTCTAGTAAGCCTATATAAGGTTGTTAAATGATTGAATAAGATTATCCTATCCATTTTCTCTGCAAAAAGTATCAATTCTGCCTTTAGTTTCTTTTGTTGAGTTTGTTGGTTTGTTTTGTTTTCTCTTCATTAATTACCTTGAGATAATTAGAATTCATAATTTAATATCATTTTTATGTAAGAAATTGATATTTGAATTAAGTATTAATATCTATTTGATAAATTAAAATTAGAATTAAATATTTCTATTTTTTTAGTGTGAAAATATTACTTATCTAGAGTATCAAAATTAGATTAAAAATTTTATTTATTTTATCATAATAATTATATCATTTTGATATTTCAGGACTTTAAATTGTACATCAAATATTATATAATTTGTATTTTTGTATTAGTTCTATATAATGTGAATTTGCTTATTATTTTTTGTAGCAATTTAAGGATGATTAGAATTAAGTTTGATTTTGTCAAAATTATTTTTAAATGATTATTTTAAATTTATCTTTACATTATTTTATATTTAAATTTCAAATATACATGTTGGAATGAAATGGTGAAACTTTATGTGGAATAATAGTTAATATAATATCATTAAAAAAAAGAGATAAAAGAAAGGCAAATAAGATAATAAAAAAACTTTTTAAAAAAGATGACATTATAAAAAAAAGGTAAATAAAATAGGTCAGAGACATATGACAATCTATTTGAAAATGATATTAAGCAATTGATACAAATAGTTTATATTACTTAAGTTCATATTTAATAAGCAGAATGTGATAGACATTCATTAAAACATTTATGTAATATCATTACTTTTTTCATGCTTATGGCAAATATGAAGAATGTATTTTTGTTGAATAGTCTACACATGTTTTAATTTGATTCCATTTTTAAGAGTTAAAATGAGAGTTGTTTTTCTATTTATTTTGAATATGTTTACATTTTCATTTATTAAAAAATTATAAGAAATAAGATAAAAAAAATTAGGTTAATGGCTTCATTTATTGAGTAAAGTATGTTTGGATAATAGTAGAAGAGAATTTTAAAATTATTGATACTATTTTGAAATTAATTTTGATGGGACAAAAATGACAAATCTATTATATATATATATAAGTTGGGCTAAAAGGAGATTCTACAATTTGCCACATCACTATTTCTTAATTTTTTTATTTTCTATTTATATTTATCAACACTTTTATTTCTTAAAATCAAGTCTTTTAAATAAAAAAAATTATTTATCTCTGTATATAAAATTGAATTTTTCAATATATATGTGAAGCTGAGATTATTTTTTTAATTTCCTTACTCTCAAATAAGATAAATATATAGAGTAATTATTTTTTTGAATAAATAATTCTCACTCTTTATTCATAATTTTTTAATAGGTTTGTAAAATTAAAATTATTTTTATTTTTCTTATTTTTCAAAAAAGATTTAAAAATAATTATTAGATGTTATAACTTCTTGCAAATTAGTATATAAAATTAATAATTATACTTTTTCACCAATTAATATTTATTATTAAAAATCATAACTTTTCACAAAAAATACTTACAACTATTACTAATTAGTGCATAATACTAAAATTGCAACTTTTCACAAACTTTTCATTAATTAGTATTAAGTACTAACATTCTCAATCTTTATTGTTTTGATTTTTTTAGCAGTTATAACTTTTCATAAATAAAAGTTGTGACTTTTTATAAAAGTACTGACAACTGTTACTAATTAATACATAATACTAATGGTTTTGACATTTCACAAAAATATTTACAAGTTTTCATTAATTAGCATTAAATATTAACATTCGCAATCTTTATTATTTTGATTTGCTTTTTTTTTTAGTAGTTATAATTTTTTACAAATTAGTACCTAAAATTAATAATTATAACATTTTATCAATTAGTGTTTAATACTAAAAGTCACGACTTTTCACAAAAAAAACTCGCAACTATTACTAATTGGTGCCTAATACTAACAATTGTGACTTCTTACAAAAGTATTTACAACTTTTCATTAATAGCATTAAATACTAA
This sequence comes from Hura crepitans, assembly GCA_948208565.1. Taxonomy (NCBI): domain Eukaryota; kingdom Viridiplantae; phylum Streptophyta; class Magnoliopsida; order Malpighiales; family Euphorbiaceae; genus Hura; species Hura crepitans. Next base: position 5,507 of record CANXYI011670406.1, read on the forward strand.
CATCCACAATCTTCATTATTTTGATTTGTTTTTTTATATATAAATAACTATCATTCTTTACTTAGATGAATATATATTCTTTTTTCTAATAAGAATAATTACTAACAGTTATAATTTTTCATAAATTAGTATTTAAAACTAAGAGTTACGACTTTCAATTAATTAGTGCCTAAAACTAATAGTCATGTCTTTCACAAAAATAATTATGATTTTTTACTAATGAATACTTAATATTAGCAATTGTAACTTTTCGTAAAAATAGTTACAAGGAGACCCTATAATTTTTCACATCACAATCTCCTAATTTTTTTATTTTATAATTTTATTCTGTAATACTCTTATTTCTTAAAATCATGTCTTTTGAAAATAAAGTATTAACTTTTATATATGGTATGTAAGATTAAGATTACTTTGATTTTTCATACTTTTCAAAAAAGATACTATACAGAATAATTATTTTATTTTTTTAATTAATAATTATCATTTTTTATTCATATGAACATGTTTTTTTTAGTTCTAATAAGAACAAAATAATCAAAATTTTTCATAAATTAGTGTATAAAACTAATAGTTATAACTTTTTATCAATTAATTTCTCATACTAATAGTCGTGACTTTTCATAAAAATACTCATGACCTTTTACTAATTAGTACTTCATGCTAACAGTTGTAACTTTTCGTAAAAATAGTTATAACTTTTTACTAAGTAATTTTAGATATATATATATATATATATGTATGTTGCTTTTTCTTACTATTCAAATCAAATAATATAGAAAATAAATGTTTTGATTTTCTTTCTTTAATAAATAGTTGACATTCTTTATTTAGATGAACATATTTTTTATTCTAATAAAAATTATTAATAACAATTATAGCTTTTTACAAATTAGTGTTTAAAACTAAAAATTACATTTTTTTACCAATTAATGTCTAATACTAAAAGTCACGACTTTTCACAAGAACACACTCACAACTTGTACTAATTATTAGTACACTATACTAGCAGTTGTGATTTTTTACAAAAATATTTACGACTTTTCACTTATTAGTATTAAGTACAAACATTCACAACCTTTATTGTTTTGTTGTCCTTTTATTAATTTAATAAATAGTTATTAGTTTTAATTATTCAGATGAATGTATTTTTCGTTATAAGAAAAATAATTATTTTCAAATTAGTGTCTAAAACTAATATTTGCAATTTTTTTACCACTTAGCATGTAATATTAATATTTGTGATTTTTTAAAAAACATTTACAAGTAGTCATTGATTATATCTTTATACTTTATTGAACAAGTTGATAAATGTTAAAATCTGTGTCTAAAGTGAAAAATATGTATGATTATACTATTATTTGATTTTTTAAATATTTAAAAATTTAATAAATTATTTATTATATCTATGTAAAATGCATGCGTTCGACTAGTTGTGCTAAATTTTCAAGTTAGGCATTTAAGTATGCAAGTATTATGCTAAATGATAATATTTCCCAATAACAAGTTTGATGGGAACAGTTCTTACACGATTGTGATTGTGAGCTATGTATTTGAAAAATTTATTCGCTTTTTTACTCATATATCAAGATTTATTTTTTATATTATTTTAAGGATGAGTGATGTTGATAATACTGGTAACATACATTTTATAATAGCTAAAAATGAAAATATGCCTAAGAAAGGAAAGTTCAAAAAATTAAATCATAGTTCATTTATTTCTATTTATATCCATATACATATCTTTAATCATGTGACTAAGATGAAACTCTAATTTATACTTTTAACATGATAATGATAACTTTGTAAATTAAGAAGAATCAATTTAAAAAAAATAAAATCTAATATGTACTTCTAAAATATACAAGTGATAGATTTATATTTATTTAATAAAATAATTATATGTTATTAAGAAATAAATAAATTATTGAATAGTTTTTTTAATTTCTTAAAATAGTTAAAATAATATTAATAAATAAAAATGTTATGCATTTAAATATTATAATACCAATACATTTTAAATGATATATTAAAAAAATAATATATCATGAAATCCCTGCATCGCAGGAGTATTAAGCTAGTAAATTATAATGTAGCTATTGATATTAGTTTAAAAATATCATGTAGGAACATTACGTCATCTAACGACTAAAAAATGAACATATTAGTTATACATGTGACAATACTAATATTCATTATGACAAAAAGACATCGTACATTGCTATTATGTAGTTGACACATCATTGTTTTTAGTTATCAAGTGACTTTAATTAAGAAAATCAAAATCATTTTATTAAGAAAATACCAATTAATTATCTAGAAAAATCATTATTGTGAGATTTAGTTTTTACATGTAAAATAAATTATTAGACTGCCTATTACTAAAAAAAAAAAAGCAAAACAGTAAAAAGTTCTAAGTAAATAAACTTAAAACAAATCCCATTTCTACGTCGTTTAGTTCATACAGACTGTATATGGTCTCTACTTAAGGCTGTATGGACAACATGACAAGGGAAGTATTTGTTCCATCTAAACCCGTTTACAAAATAGGACTTTCAGCTATTATTCACTCAAATAACACGATTAGAATGACAATATATGGTCTAAAGGAAACTCAAATTATATATACAAATATTCAACATATAATATTAATTCATAAAAGCAAGTTTTTAGACCTCCTGGTAAAGCTTCACATTGAGTACATGAAAAGACCTTATTAAGAGCATTTAGTAATAATGTTTATTTTCATTCTCAATACTATCGCATTCAAAGATTAAGTAGAAAAAATGGATCTAATGTTTATTTTCATTATATCGAACAAAAATCAATAACAATATTAACAACAACACCAACAAATTTTAAAGTCGAAAAACACAAAGATGAATGATAGTGATTTTTTGTTTTGTTGCTCATATCGATTGCAAAAGATAAACATGTTTTAAAACAAAAACATGTTTGCTACCATAATTGAAAAATGAAACTTTTGTACTATCCACGCTTTAATTTCTTTCGAAAGTCAAAGCCAGCTTCCACCTTAGTTTGCAGTTTTTGGATGTGAACTTATAGTAGATGGTGCAATTTACTCCCAATATACGGATGGCATTTTAGGTCTATTGCTTGATAAGCTAGCAATTGTTGATCAACTTGTTGCAAAGGGTGTTATAGATGATTCCTTCTCTTTATGTTTTGGTGGGATGGATGGGAGTGGTGATGCAATGATTCTTGGTGCCATTCCTCCTCCACCTAGCATGGCTTTCACCGATTGGGACCATTCTAGAAGGTAATCAAGATTGTTATTTTTGTTACTATTTGATGTAAGACTATTACCATTGTGTCCTAAATCTTGATGAAACCCAAGTATAGCTTGATCCTATAAGCTTGTAGTGTGACTGGATTAGAGAAAAATTGAAAAGTATTATTGGTAGTAAAGAACTTAAACCTATTCGGCCTAATCTAATTTTATGAAAACCATAATTGATACATGAGATTATATGAAAATTTGATTTATACACTTTTATAATCATAGTAGAAAACTCACTTTGCTCTTCTCTAATAACATGGCATTATTGATCGAATCTCATTAAATTTTTATATCATTTTTCTTTTTTCTTCTTTACATTCGGCTGTTTAATGCAAATTGCTAGATTTTTCAACAAAGACCAATCGCAACTTTATTCATTTATTTATTTTTTATTTAGTTACCATTTATTGTTATCATTTTCTATTGCTAAATTTTTTTTAAAAGAAATTCGTAGTAGTCAATATTATAGTGTTAAACTGAAGGAAATACATGTTAATAGGAAACCACTAGAGTTGAATCTACAAGTCTTTCATAATGGCGATGAAACTGTATTGCATAGAAAAATTTTCATGTGGTGGCATGCAGAAGGTAGAAATAAAGATAGAAAGTTAAGGCACCCATAAGATACATTAGCATAGAGAGCATTCGATGAGCGACATCCAACATTTGCATAAGATCCTTGTAATGTGAGACTTAGCTTAACTAGTGATGGTTTAATCCTTTTAGAACCATGAGTACTACTTATAATACTCAGCTTGTAGTGCTAATACCCTACAACTTTGAACTATGGGAATGCATGAAACAATCATCACTGAGTTTATCCATGGTGATTCCAAGGGAGAAAGGACCAGGTAATGACATTGATATGTTTTTACAACCATTAATTAAAGAGCTAAAGATATTATGGGATGGTATTGATGCATTTCAATACATGTACAAGGCAGAACTTCAAATTAAAGGTGGCACTTATGTGGACAATTAATGGTTTTCCTATTTATGCCAATTTATCAGGTTAAAGTATTAAAGGGCATTAATTGTCCAATTTATAGGGAATCACTCAATCTCATTAATTACACAATAGGGAAAGGTTTTGTTACATGGGACATCGAAGATGGTTACATCAAAATCATCCATTTCGACTTCAAAAGGAATAATTTGATGGCACAATAGAGTTACGATCTTTCCCTCACCACTTTCAATGATTGAAGTTTTAAAGCAATTACATGGAGAATTCAAGAGAATGTTAAGGATTATGAAGTCAATGATGTAGCATAATCTTCAAAGATATAGACATCTTTATTAAGGATTATCAAACTACTGAAATTTTTTATAGGGGTTAAGGCTTACCATTTGTAAAGCCTCATTGTCTATGGAAAAAATGAGTATCTTTTATTATCTTCCTTATTCCGAACATAATCTACTTTGTCATGATTTAGATGCAATGCACATTGAGAAAAATATGATAACATTTCTGGCACTTATTAAAATATTGATGGAAAAAGCAAAGACAACTATAAAGCCAGGCTTGATTTGGTAGATATAGGTATAAAACCTAAACTCCATCCCATAAATGAAGCTTACAATATTATCCATTTGCCTCTAGCATGTAACACAATGACTTTAAAGGAAAAAAGAAATGTTTTTAGTGGTACTAAAAAATCTCAAAGAGCTAAATGGATATGCATCGAACATTTTAAGGTGCATAAACTTGAAAAATGCAAGTTTTAAATCTTAAAAGTCATGATGGACATATTTTGATGCAATGCATTCAACCTATAGCTTTAAAAGCATGTATGCCTCTTTAAGTTATCATCTTTTTCTAAAGCACTATGCAATAAAACCCTCGATCTAAATAAGTTTAATCAATTGGAAGAAAGTGTTGCAGAAACATTGTGTCACTTAGAAAAAAAACATTTTTTCTAACTTTTTTTACCATTATGGTTCATTTAATCAAACATCTAATAGCAAAAGTGAGGCTTAGAGGTTCTATTCAATGTAGATGGATGTTTCCAATTGAAAGATATACACTATCCTTATGAAGCTAATAAATATTTATAATTATTAATGCTTTAAAAATTATCATTTAAAGGGATTTGGTTCGTCTTAAATCACATGTGAAGAATAGAGCTCAACCAGAGGGTTCAATTGCTAAAGGTTACATTGTAGATAAATGTTTAATTTTTTACACAAGATATCTTAAAATAGTTAAATAACTAATCAATTGTCTGTAAAAGGAATTTTGATAATGTTAACAATGCTGAAAAGTATATGTTTTTTACTGGTGGACGAATCATTGGAAAAGTGGACAAAGTGATCTTAAACAAAAAGACATTGTCACAAATATAACATTATGTGCTACTTATTTATGACTAGATAACACCATACCATAGGTCAATAGTTTTAAAAGTTACCCATCCCAAACTCAGATTCGAGCAAAGGATGCTACATAATGGATATCATTGCCTAAATATTTACTTAATCATTTTATATATGACATTTAGTTATCTTATACAATTTATCATACTGGTGCAATTTATGATTCTTATTTAGTTACGTTTATACAACTATAAATTAGGGTCATCATGCCAAAAATTCAGTATTATAACAACTGTCTAGTGGCACTATCCCAAAATTAAACCTGTAAAAAAAACACTTTTAATTATCTCAATTCATGATCAATTTCATTTCCAATCTCAACCTCTTAACATCAATATCTATTCATTCTCAGTTTATACATCAATATAATATCATCAAAATGCATTTCATATTATGTTCTTTTCATATGTTAACCATAAATACTAAAATTAGAAAATAAAAGATGTAGTAAATACTTATTAATGCTCAATACTATACAAAATATTCTACATGATACAACCATACGTAAATTGCACACAATTTTGAATATACAATTTAGAGACCATCTAACTTCTAAGAGATATAAAGCTCTATCACTGCTTAACTTCTATCATTGTTGGGTTTTGGTCTTCTGCTTACCTCTCCAAACCAAGATACAACTTACGCGTCGAAATAAAATTGATGTATTAAAGAACATGAGCAATATGTAGTTACGATATAAAAAAACTAATAGACTAAAATTAATCACATATCCATTACTTAAAATCTATATTAATATTTCATACCACTTTAAAATTGAACCTATTGATTTATTTTAATATTTGTCATACATGATTGTTTATGTCATCTATTTAAATCTTAAAAATTTCTTTTCCTAACTTATTTTTTTCATATAACATATTAAAATTCTATTTAATTTCTAAAGTTTACTAAATTTCATTTTAATTTTTTTATATAAGTTCATTTTGAACACTAGTTTCATTAAATTTTCAACTACTTTTATTTATATGTTTTCACTCATACTCAACAAACAAATATCTCAATACTAAATAATGGGACACCTGGACAACACAAGCCATATGGAGACTAATCACTGGGCCACAATGGCCATGTCCAAGACCCGAAGGTCATAAACTGGATCCGAAGGTTATATCCTGGGCCCGAACTCCATAAAACTTAACCTGAAAACCATAAGCAGCTACTAGTCAAATCCTTAGTTGGCTAACCTACATATCCAAACATTATCTATCTGAATTCATAAGGGCATTTAATAATTATCATTAATTACATTACATTCCATCACATTTAAATTTCATAAATGTTTCATACAACTCACATTTAATTAATTTCATATATATCCTATTCCAATACATATGTGTGTGTGTGTGTGTGTGTGTGTGTATATATATATATATATATTCACATTTATAAAAAAATTCTCAATATTTCTATTATTTGATAATTCGACCACATCATATTTATGTTATAACTAATTTTTTTCCCATTCATTTATTTTATAAATTGCATAACATATATGCACAATTAAAATTCAGTTGCTTTACTTTCTTGAATTACATTTTAACTCTAATTTTTGTACATTATGATATTCAATTCTATAAAAATTTCTACACTCACTATGTCTAATTATCTATCAAATACATAAGTATAGTTTATTTGTCATTTCACTAAACCTATGTGCTCAATTTTTTCCCAATAATTACATTTAAGACCCTAGTCTTTGATTTACTCTATCTTGGGCCTATATCAAGATTTATTCTTAGGTTACTTTAACTCACTAACAATATTTCTGCTAACACATCACCATCATCATACTTATCAATTCTTGACTAATTAATTATTTTAACGAATCATGCAGTTTTCCAAGCAATGTTCAAACACCATCATCGTAATTTCCTTGTTTTCAAGAAATACTTACATTACTCTTCATACACATACCAATTAAATTAAGACATATAACAATTCATGCATTTTTCAAACAATATACATGTATTTTCATTATTCAAATAATGCATCATGCCTCATCATCTCCGCATATCATTCACATATCATCTTCATGCATATACATTCATTAAGCCACATTCCTTATGTATATATACTTGATAATCAAATTAATAATTTAAATTTGTTAAGGCTCATATATTTAAGCATTCACATTTCATCTATAATAAATAATTATTGTATATACATGTTATACCCAATTCTTTGTTATCACAATCAGGTATATACTTGTACATGTGGGACCTTTACAAATAATACTATTTAAAATTAAGAATTTAACTTCTTTAATCTTTTTACTTTGTTTTCTTTTCCTATTACATTTATTTTTGTTATTTAAATTCTCTTACATGTACCCACATTAAGAAATTTGTATAACAAATAAAAGACATAATGCTTTAATGTATCTTTTACGTATACTTCTCATCTTAATCATTAATATAATTAATATTCCTATTAGAAATATTTTAACTTATATGTTACTAAAACAACTTCCTGTTTTAAGGTTTTTATAAAAAGAACAATAAATTAGCAAAATTAACAAAAATAGCTACCTATTTTTATGAGTTAATATTTACTGACTTTCTAAAATAACAAAGAGAACTAGCAGTCTCTATGAGTATAACAACATTAATATTACACATATTATTTGTATCCTAAATTTATCCTCATGTTCAACCTTTTAAATGGCATAATTTAGACCCACGTTTTTCAAGAAATTTTTAGCTCTATGAGTTTATTTTACCATGGCTTTAGAATCACTTCATTTGGATCAATAAAACTTAAAATACAAAAATAGTTCTATACTCTATTCAAAAATCAAGTTTTACAATTCACTTTTTAAGACAGCTCATTAGACTCTATTTAGCGTCCAATTTTTTTACTTAGTTAAAGACTTATTTTAGCTATGGAATCTTCTTAAGATTTCTTCCTCTGTGCCTTATATTTAATTTGGGACAAAAAGCAACTCATTGTAAGCCCTTTAGAGAAAGTCATAAAAAAATTACTGTAAACTAGTTATTTAAACACCTGTTAGTTCCTAAAACTCATTTTTTATTTTCAATCTACTTTTTAAGCAATTTACACTTCGCTTTTAAGCATATTTTCTTCACAAAAGTTGTAGTCCTATTTCTTAGATTTAATTTAACATAGAGTACACCTCATTTGGACTTCTATAACTCCAGTTATGAATTTTGTTTCTTAGACTAGTTCTAATTCTAAAATATCAAGTCTCCAGATTTCTAATATCAAATCATGATTAATTGTCAACTATGTTCCTCTCAAAAGTTTTGCATCCTTTCTTCATAAAAGTTTTAGCTTTATCTCTTATCTTTCACTTGGCACCCATTTCACTTCATTCGAAGTACTATAACTAAAGACATAGCCCTAAAACTAAAATGATGAATAAGTTATCAAACTCTGTTTCTCTACATTTCATTGTTTATCACCATTTGTTTGCATTATTTAGCATATATATTAATTTGTCAAGAATTTCAGCAAAGATTATCAACTATATTACATCATAAAGTATTAAAAACAATTATGCTAAAAAATTAAAATGAGTACAAACCCCCTTGTGGATCAAAATATCCTTAAAGTGCTCTTTTCTCTTCTTTTCCTCCCCAATTCCATTTCTCCCTAATCATACTCCTCATTCTTTTAATTTTTTAATAATTTTGTTCACAATATATTTTAGGTACTATTTATTCCCTTACTCTCTTTGATTATTTCTTTCAATTTATAGTTGATTCTTTGCTTCTAATGCATGAGGAAGTTTTTAGAGCACTCAATTTGATTTTTAGTGGGCAAAATAAAGGCTTAAGAAGGATAAAAGAACAAAAATGGAGTTCGAAGAAGGGAAACATGTTGGCTACTATAATTGAAAGAAAAAGATATGTTTTTTTGTTGATTTTTTATGGTTTTAGGTTTATATACTTAGTAGTGGATGGCTAAGGTTGAATGGTGGTTTTAATCTAATGGTTGAGATTTAATCCCTCTTAAAAATCTTCATAATTATCTTGATTTTTTTGCCATCAATTATCTAGAACTTTCTTTAATAAAATCTAGATTCAAGGGCCGATATTTAACGATCACTATGCAATCCAAGGGTCAAAAATCCCTCCTACACAAAAATCTTGTATTTTCCATTATTTAGTTGCCATTTGCTTGATCTCCAAAATTTTCAATTTCAATACTTTCAAACTCCTTAAATTATTTTAGTGTCAACAATATTGATGTTCAAGTTGATTTAATAAAAAAATGCTTAAATTACGGTTCAACCTCATTTTTTACTGTAGCAAAACTTTATTTCTAATGTTAACCCTTTTAATAACTTCATTTCCATTTCATATTATGCCTAAATTTATTTTATAACTAGTACTTTCATCAAGTCGAATTAGTGTCGCCTGGGTTTCAAGAAACTCTATTCATAAGCTGAGAAATACTATTCACAAACTTGAAAATTTTCAAGGTGTTACATTTCTATCCCTCTTAGAAAATTTCATCCCTAAAATTTATAATTCTCAAGTTATAGAAAACAACCTTATGACCTCATTTATCTGTCTCATAAATTCTTAAATTATCATTATATACACACACACACACACATACACACACACGCATATTGCTTCCTCTCTTTAGGCTTTTCATAGAGATTGCAAAAATCTTATCCTCTATCTTTACCTCTTCATAGATCCATGATATATCACCAATCCATATTATATATTTTTCTTCAATAACATCACACCTTTTCGCTTTCATTCATAACTCCTATACTAAATCCTTTTTCACTCCACTTAATCAGCTTTTATTAGAGTCTTCTTAAATTGTTTTTTATATAACCAATTCTATTTGTATCTATACTTATCCTTACTGATTATCTCATAGTCTTGATCTATTTTGTTATCCAATCTCTAAAAATTCATTTACTTGCTTCTATACTAATATCTCTATCATTGCATCCTTATATTGGTACTATCCTAACTTAAATAGCCTTATTTGTTTACCTATAATTTGTAGGTATCATTTTCATTTAACTCCTACCTTTACTTCTTTTTTAGGTTTGAAGTACTTACCTTATCTATTTTTAGCAAGCGAACAGAATCATAGGAATGTCCTAGTAACTACACAATAATAACATGCATGTGTACCACAAATGTCACACGTATGTAATAAATTCAAGCCTAGGAATGCCTAAACTTAAGCTCTAATACCAATAAATATAACACTCTTTACCTGTCCTGAACTTGAATTCGAACGAAAGATGCAACACAACTGATATCGTTGCTTAAATATTTACTTAATCATTTTATTATGACCTTTGCTTATCTTACACAATTTATCATATTGATGCAATCTTTGATTCTTATTTAGTTACATTTATAGAACTATAGACCAAGGTTATCATGCCAAAAATTCAATAGCATAATAGTTTTCTAGTGACGCTATTCTAAAATTAAACCAGTAAAGAAAAACACTTCTAACTATTTCAATTCTTCATCAATTCCATTTCCTAATCTCAATCTCTTAACATCAATATCTATTAATTTGCAAGTTATACATCAATTTAATATCATCAAAATGCATTTCATATTGCATTCTTTTCTTATGTTAACCACAAAGAATTAAATTAGAAAATAAAGAAACAATAAATACTTACTCTAAAAGATACAACCATATATGAATTGCACATAAAATAAGCACAAATTTGAATATACAACTTAGAGACCATTTAGCTTCTAAGAGATATGGAACTCTATTACTTCTTAGAGACCAAGTTACAACTTACACATTCAAAATATAGAGATATACTTTTATACATATATAGGCTCTAATTCTTTGAGTATAGTCCATTTTCTTAGTTAGGTTTAAAGTCCATATATTATTAGGTTCAATTGGATCTAAAGACCCGCCTATTTTATCTCTTCAGGTATTAAACGGGCCTGGGGCCCTATATCTACTATGACTAAATAAGTTTTAGGCCCAACGTTTTTACCATTAAATGAGTCTAGCCGCTAATTTTATAGTTTTAAGGCCTAATTTTGCGTTTACTTTCTAGAAATGTTTTAAAATTGAATTTTGTTAATTGAGCCTAAAGGCCCAATACATGATAAACTGAGTATATTTTTTACATTTGCAAATAAACACAAGGATGCATAAAAAATAAATAAAATAAATAAATAGTCCAGCTTGAGCCAATAGGTGTACATGTTACATTCAAATATAAAATAAATTTATAAATAAAAGGTTATATAATTAATTACTTTATGAGGTAGACAGCCATAGGAGGCTGCCAACATCATGGCTTCCTATAGAAACCCATGGTATAAAACAATTAGAACAACATTTAAAGGACTTACCCTCCAGACAACAAAAGAACCTAATTTTAAAATTTTGAATGCAATTAATAGAGAGTGGACTTAGATAAAAGGAGAGAGAGGTTCTCCATACTGGAGACTATATAAGAAAAGTAGTTGAGCCTGTATATAAGAGAGGTCAATTTTAGTAAAAGAGATGGTTTTTTTTTTTAGATAGAAGAGAAAAAACTTGGGTGTAAACAGAAGGGAGAATTTTTTGTGCCCAAAATCCAATAGGAAAAAGGAACTAACATCAGGAAAATACATGAAAATTAAAAGATAATGCGAGACCCTTTTGTGGGCATTCTATTATGGAACACAGATAAAAAATGGATGAATTAAACAAATAGACGAAGAATAAATTGTTAAATTTTCATATTAGTAAGGAGTCTAGATTCAAGAATAAGCAAAGCATATAATAAGAAAAATAATATGTATCACAACTTCAACAAATCTCATGTACAAAGGCAAAAAAAAAAAAACTAATATGCAAAGCTATATGAAAATAAATTAATAAGTTGAAAGGTGGAAACATATAAACATCTTTCTCAAAAAGAGGAAAAAAAAAGATCAAATAAAGTTTTTTTTAAATATATAATAAAGTGGAAATGTTAAGCAAATCTATGCACTGATGATAATAAACCAAAAGGAGTGATAAAAAACAACATGTATGCCCAATGATGTCTAATAAAAAAAACTTAATATCATTTTTTTACTATTGTTTTAGACATACAGCAATGCATAAAGCCACAATATGCAGATCTAGAAAATAAGCCTAAACCTATAATAGATCTAAAAAAAATAAAACTTTCATTTAATAGATCTAGGATAAATCATATAAAAAGAAAGAGACAATACAAATAAATAAAAAGGCAAAATAAAAAATGCCAAAACATTTAAGAACCAAATAAATAATAGGCTAAAGAGAGAGAGTAGGTAGAAGACCTGAAACAAAATAAACACACAGTAGTGAATAATACTATATCTAAAAAAAATATTCTCAATAAAAAAAATGCAAAAATTTTTTTTTACCTAAAGTTTATTTTTTATAAAAAAAGAAAAAAAGTTCAAATAAAAAATGGAAAACCCCGTTAGATAGCATGCAACATCCTAAAAAAATAGAAAAAGATCGAGAAGAAAATTGAAACTGAATATTACATCGGTATGTATTTAAAAAAAAAAAGAAAAGCAAAGATGAAAAATAACAAAGAAAAAAGATAGTTTTTCTTTACCCAAAACCAAATTTGTCTTTAGATATGAGGAATAGAGACCCGGTTTCTTTGTGTCTACAAAAAATAAAAAGAATATAATAAATTAGATGAACAAAATTCAGGGCTAAAAAAGTAAAAAAAAAAAAGATAATAAACTAAAAGAAATAAAAATAATAAACCCAAAAAACCCATTTAATCAAGTCATTAAAGAGACATTGAATCAAAAAGAGATGTTATAATAGCTCAAATGGGCCTAATAAGATGGAAAAAAGAGAACAAGAAGGTTGATAAAAAAAAAAAAAGAGAGAAAGGCAATGAGAGAAAGAATGAGACGGCAGAGAGGAGAGGAATGAAGAGAGAGAAAAATAGAGTGAGTTTCATATCCAGGGTTAACAAAGGGAAAATACTGTTTTGTCCCTTAGCTATGAATAGGAAGAATATTCTAGAAAGAGTTAATTTCATCTTTGTACCATAGGCTAGTTTAAAAAAATATAAGAAAAGTAAGGAACTAATTATGAAGTTAGTCATCCTCACTATAATAAAAATCTAAAAATAGATAGATTGGTCCTCAAATTTCTAATAGTTGGAAATTTTATCCTAAGATAAGTATTCTATCTTTGTTAAAATATAGAAATATAATTTTTTTTTTGTATTTCCGTAGAGATATGATTTTTTTTATATTTCTGAAGAGATAATTATGAACCAAAATAAGTAACAACACATTTTCATTTTTACATTATGAAATAACCTAATGCATAATGTGCATGATAAATTTTCTTCTCAATATAATTTTGACTTAATTAAGTGATGTTGTCTAATAAATTAATACCTCAATAAATAATTCGTATAGATCCTTAGAATTTGTAGTTTATTGTGAAAAAAATAAATTATTAAAGTATAATAAATATAACATGATGATTTATATTTTTTAATTAAATAAATAACGTAACCATGTTAAAAAAATATATGTATATACTAAGGATCCTCTTTTGACCAAGTTTTTTAAAAAAAAAAAAGGAGAATTCCATTAAATTTTGGTTCATTATCAATTTAAAAGGGGGTAATGCTCAATAAATATCAAAAAAGTTTTTTTTTTAATTTATTATATGATAAAAGAACGTATTAACATATATAATTAGCTAGATTTAAATTAATAAATGTAAGAGTGTATGTCAAAATTTTAATTTTTTCTAGAAAAAATGCGTGAATAGATACACACTAGAATTGGTATCAATTCCAAGTATAAATAAAGTTTAGGTATTAAAACTTCCATATACATAATTTGTTTTTGTTATTTTTTTTAAATAATCATGTACATTAATTGGATATCAATAAAATTGATAATAACAATATATTAATAATATCATTTTACATCGAAAATAATAAATTTTGATTTAATGAATTTTAATATGATAATAGATTAATAATATCATTTTACATCGAAAATAATAAAATTTGATTTAATGAATTTTAATATGATAATTTTCTTTTGGATTATTCCTTTAATCAATCATTAACTTAGGTAACTAAATTTTTTTTATAAATTCTTAATAATAGAAATTTATTTTGATGATATAGATTATGAAAAGTAATTATATTTCTATAATAAATAAGCTAATAATTTGGATTTGTTTAGAAAACTTTTGAATTTGGAAATATATCTTAATATATAAGAAAATGAGCCATAAGTACAATATTTTGCAAAATCTTTTAAATATTTAATATAGATATCACTAAATCGATCCATGAGAATAAGTTAGTTTTAACTTATTTGTTTAATTACTAAGAATGATTCAAATAAATTAGGAAAATAATAGAGTTTTTATATTTCTTTTATTATTTCAGGGTGATTAAACCCAAAATAAAGAAATCAATAAATATATGTGATTAAGATTCTATTCTTTGTAAAAAATCTATAGACATAAATTCGCTTTTAGAGTTAGTATTGATATTAAAAATTATTATTAAAAATAAGTAAATTGATATTAACTTGAATAATTGGTTAGAAATTGTTTACAATGAAATTGAAATTAATAAAATCATTTAATAAGGTAAAAAAATCAAATTATTACCTTAAAATAGGGAATCATTATGAATCATATAGTTTAGGATTTCTAGTATATGAGATAGTTAAATACCGTTTTCAATAAAAATGAATATAATTAATTTTCGAAATAAATTATTTCTTGAGCCAGCATTGACTCTAAAAGTATTATTATTATACACATAAAATGACTAACATTATAGAAAATTTGAAAATTTCATTGCAACACAATTACCTAATTAAGGACGATGTGGGGTGCTTAACACTTGGCATTAAATTAATGAGATTTATAAATTAAATAGGAAAGGAATTCATATGTACAGGTGTATGTTAGTGTGGCTGAAAATAGAGCTAAAAATGGTATGGCATATGTCTTTGTCTATTGAATATAATTGTGTGACATTTACATGTAGAAATGCTAATTAAAATTACTTAAAATGTGTATGTTATAAGGCATAGAAAAATGAGCAAATTGAGTAAGAATGTGTGACTAAAAAGAGGGTAAAAGGAAATGCTCCATATTAGGCATGGAATATAAGAATAATGGAATAAATGATGAAAGGAAAAAGAACTTGAATGATATAGGTAATGAAAAGCATAAAAGGCAAAATTGACCAAATGAATAGTGTCAATTGTGAAAACTGACCAAATGAATAGTAACTTTGCGACCGTAGATAAAGTTACCATAGTTTGAGTAGTATGAACATAAAATGTAATGTAAAGGTAAAATAATGTTAAAAATGGTTTAAAGTAGTTAACGGCCCATCAGTTAGACGCTTACTGGATGGGTTGACCGGTCAACTAGGGTTAGAGCAGCTGCTAGGTAATCGGTCCTTCTAAGACCCACTGCCAGTTTACAGGTTATGGCGGGTGCAACCGCCTAAGTTTTATGATGAACCACTGCATTACAGGTTATTATTTGGATCTAGTATCCACTATTATTGCTTATTGCCACAAGTGCAGGTACTGGGCTTGATCTATGATCATGTCCCCATTATCTGCTACAATATAGTACAGGTCTCCGAGTATCGGAGAAAGTAGGTGCAATTACGTAGGCCCTAAAAGTGGGCCACTGCATAGGACACATTTCGTTATCCAGTGTCTTAAAGTGTAGTCTGTCTGGTATAGGCCTATAAAGTAATAAATTACAATAATTGATAAGAAAGAGAAGAATTACATATAAGTATAAGTAATAAGGGACTTAAAGTTATAGGAAAGACTTTTTGTGTGTAGAACACTGCATAGTGCATGTTGCATGACATGACATAATATATTTGACTTAATCCACCACTGAGTGTTATACTCAGTGTGTCGGTGTTTCGATGCATAGGTTGTCGACAGAGAGCAATCCAGCATTAGACAACATCGATAGTGTAACTGCCAGAGTCTTTTGGTACTCTTTGTTTTCTTTTTGGCATTTGTATATAAAGTCACACTCATGTATGTATAGTTAATATGAGATATAAAATGTGTA
>CANXYI011670477.1:0-10948 GCA_948208565.1 Hura crepitans
TAGTGATGCCTTTTGGGCTTGCAAATGCCCTTGTAACTTTCCTTGACCTAATGACTAGGATCTTTAAACCTTATTTGGACCAGTTTGTCATAGTTTTCATTAACAACATTCTAGTATACTCTAAGAGCTAGGAGGAACATAAGCAGCATTTGAGAATGGTGTTGTAGACTTTGAGAGAGAAAAAACTATATGCAAAATTGACTAAATGTGAGTTCTAATTGAAGGAAGTGGCCTTTTTAGGCCACATTGCATTGGCAAAATGTATCAGAGTTGATCCAATCAAAGTTAAATATGTGCTATAATAGAATCCTCTTAGGAATGTGATAGAGATTCAAAGCTTCCTAGGACTAGCAGGCTACTATAGGAGATTTTTGAGAGGCTTCTCTATGAGTGCAACTCCATTGACTAGATTGTTGAGGAAGGATGTGAGATTAATATGGGATAACAAGTGTCAAGCAAACTTTGATAGGTTAAAGGCAATGCTAACTAAAGCCCCTATTCTTACTCAACCTAAATAGGGGAATGATTTTGTGATTGACATTGATGCATCCCATAACATTCTTGGTTGTGTATTAATGCAAGAAGGTAAGGTAATTGCTTATGCTTTAAGGTAGTTGAAGCCACATTAGTGGAATTATCCCACACATGACTTAGAACTAGTTGTAATTGTATTTTGCATTGAAAGTGTGGAAGTATTACTTATATAGTGAAAGATGTTACATCTATAATAACCATAAAAGCCTAAAATACCTTCCCACATAAAAAGAACTAAACTTGATGTAGTGATGCTAGATAGAGTTAATAAAAGATTATGACATTTTGATTGACTACCATTTAGGAAAGGCTAATGTGGTAGCTAATGCTTTGAGTAAGAAGTTTATAGCTGCTATGAGAGCTATGAATTCCTGAGAACATTGAAGATAATACAATTTTAGCAGAATTAAGCGTGAAACCTAAATTCAAGAAATAAGAGAAAAAATCATAGATACGAGTTGCATAGCTAGTGCAGATGATAAGCAAAGTCAAAAAAAGGGGAGGCCACTGACTTTGAGCTTAAAAAAGATGGCTTTCTTTATCACCATGATAGATTATGGGCACTTAATGTACCTGAATTGAGGACACAGATTTTGAGAGAAATGTATAAAGCTTTATATTACTTACAACTAGGGAGTACAAACATTTACCTTGATTTGAAGCCTTATTATTAATGGCCAAGGATGAAATGAGATATGGCAGAATATGTGGCCCAATGTCTGACATGTTAGTAAGTAAAAGTTGATCATCAAGTTCCCTCTAGATTGTTATATCCCATTGCAATCCTAGAGTGGAAATGGGAAAAAGTCACTATAGACTTTGTGATGGGTTTGCTAATGATAAGGAATAAATTTGATGCAGTTTAAGTGATTATGGATAGACTAACTAAGATAGCTTACTTCATACCAATCAGAATGGACTACTCCCTAGATAAGTTGGCACAGGTGTATATTCATGAGATTGTGAGATTACATGGAGTACCAATGGCTATAATTTCTAATTGAGACCTATGTTTTACTTTTAGATTTTGGAAGAAGTTACAAAAAGCTTTGGGTACTCATCTAACTGTCAACACAGCATTTCATCTATAGACAAATGGATAGTCAGAATGGGTGATACAAGTACTATAATATATACTCTATAACTGTGCCATTAGATTTGAAGGAAGATGGGGTTAGTATTTGCCTTTAGCTAAATTTGCTTATAATAATAGCCATTAGGCTAATTTAGGTAGGGTGCCTTATTAAGTATTGTATGGTAGAAGGTGTAAGACTCTATTATGTTAGAGTGAAATAAGTGAGAGTAGATTGATGGGACTTAATTTAGTCAAAGATACTGAAGAAAAAGTCAGAATCATAAGAGACAGATTAAAGGCTACCATGGATAGGCAAAAGTTATATGTTAACTTAAACCAGAGAGACATTGAATATGAGGTTAGTGAGAAATTATTTATAAAAGTGTCACTATGGAAAAAGATACTCAGGTTTGGTAACAAAGGAAAACTGAGCCCCAGATTTATTGGTCCATACGAGGTTGCAGAACATGATGGTCTAGTGGCATATCGATTAGCTGTACCACCAGAATTGCAGCAAATCTATGATGTGTTCCATGTTTTGATGCTGAGGTGATATTGATCAAATCCTACACATGACATAGCAGTAGAAGAAATTTAGGTGCAACTAGTTTTAACATATGAAAAAGAACCAATGCAGATCCTAGCTAGAGAGATTAAGCAGCTAAGAAATAAAGCTATACCATTGGTAAATTTATTGTGGAAGCAACACAAAACATAGGAAGCTATCAGGGAAAGCAAGGAGCAAATGAAAGATCAATATCCACAGTTATTCTCATTAGGTAATTCTGAGGATAAAATTTCTTAAGAGGTGAAGGATTGTAATGCCCATAATTCTCAATTTCATGAATAGTACCTCTGAGGTATGAATATAAACTCTTGGGGAGCTGGGGCCCACTATGATAGCCTAAAAGGAGAGTACTGCTCATAAAATTTTGATGGGCTAGGAAATGATTAAAATGAATTAATTAAAACTTTTAGAAAAACTAATAAATCATTTTGGACTAAGAATTAGTGAATAGTGATCTTCAATTAGTTTATGCCAGGATAGCTTCGGGATGTGCCTAGATGGACCTAAAAATATCATACCCTGAAAGCTTAAAACTTCCAATGAGTTTATTTGTGAAGGAATTTTATTATTCTAAGGTCGTTTCATATTTATTCAAAATTTTTGGATTACGTAGGTGAATAGTAACTTTAGTTGCCATTGGAGTTTTGGCTTGAAATTTTACAGAGCCCTGAATGGGCACTATTAAGGATTTTTAGTGGCAAAATAATTATTTTTAGAGCTCTAGAAAAATTATTTTTAATTTTTAAAGTTTTAAGAGAAATTTGATTAATATAGGCTATTAGATCGCCACGTGTCATAATCTAAGCCATCCACCCTCTTAATATAAAAGCCTTTAGACATGTGAGAGTGTCACATGTGCAAAGGAGTCATTTCCCACCTCCTCACACAAAAAAGCTGACACCACTTGCCTTAATTCCCACCATTTTTCTTTTTTCATTTCTCTCTCATCCCATACCTACACCCTATAAAAATTATGTAAAACTTTACCTCCATGATCCCTTGAAACTATACCAAGCAACATAATAGAAAAATATTATTTATAAAGTGACCATTCTTAGAGTAAACAAGTTTTTCTCAATTTTTACTTTGGTTTTGGGTAGCTCTAATGATTCTGATAAAAACCACATGCCTAGATTTTAATTTCGGGTCGTGTAGAATTTTAAAGAATTTTATGAACTCTAGGTGCTTTTGTTTTATAGCAAGGAAGAACAATTCAGGAAGAGAGGCAATCAACACCATAGATTGGTGAAAAAAAGGTGTTCTCACACTCTAAGTGTGTGAATTTAATGTAATTGATGTGTGTGCATGTATTTGTGCTTGTGAGTGTGTATGGAAATGCTAGATTTTAGGTATGTATACATGTTTAATGTAAATTGGCTTTGGGATTGTGTTAGCATGATGAAATAAAGCCTACGTGCATGAATTGTATGGAAGGAATTCATGTGCATGTGTGTGCTTTTGAAGTGGCAAAATGGTGTATGTGGTAGCCATGTAATGTGCATGTGTGTATGACATGTGTGGGAAGTATGAGTAAGCTACAAATTAGACATAATTTATGATTATGATGTGAAACTAATGAAAAGAAATATTGTGTAGTAAATATGTGATGTGAAGATTAAAACATGGTAATGTATGCTAAATGTCTAATGTATGTAAAGTTGATCATTGTTGGCATGCAAATATGGAATGATTTGGGTGAATATACATGTATGTATTAGAGGTGAGAATGCATGTAAATGTGATCATAATGGTGCCCTAGAATAAGGAAAGGATGGTAATGTTTATGCTAATATATTGATGTATTGAAAAGAATAGATTGATAGTGATAACATGAAAATAGGAATTGTGGAAGTGACCAAATGAATATTGACTTGACTTGTAAAATGACCCATAACTAGGGAAAATATGATCATGTGCCAGTGTGCAAATGATTGTGAGAATTATGGTTACCTTGTAAATAAGATTAATGGTCTATAAATATGTTAATCAAGTTATAAGAGAACTTAGCCCATATCAGTTAGACACCCACTAGATGGGTTGACCAGTCAATAAGGAATTAGCAACTGCTAGGTGTTTTGGTCCTTTTAGGCCATTACTTGTATGATTCAAATGGTGGGTGTAGCCATTAAGGTTCTATGATGAACCATTCATACTTGTGTAATAGGAGGTCCACATAGGCTGATCCCTGCTACCCATTGTACTTATGGATATTGGGAGGTCCCACGGGGTTGATCTCTACTATCTACTTGAGAGGAGATGATGGTTGGGATATTAGGAGGTCCCATGAGGCTGATCCCTGCTATCCTTATAGATGTTGGGTGGTCTACCAAGATTGATCCTTGCCATCTGCCCCAGTCATATTGGGAGGTCCTATAAGGCCGATCCCTATTATCTAATAGATATGGGTAGGTGCTACTATCGAGATCTAAAATGGGGGCCACTATATAGATTAGATCACGTAATCCAGTGTCTTTAAGTGTATTCTTTATAGTATAGGCCTCATTAAGATAAATGGAACATAATTGTTCTAATAACAATGATTGAAATGAATTGGTGACATGTCTGACTTGATGGCATGTGTTGAATGCAACGTGGCAAATTTAATTAAACTATAAAAGACACAGGCTATGAAATAATAAGATAGACTAAAATCTAATAAAATTGCATGTAACTGCTTTTGCATGTGTACATGACCAACCTAATGTGTGATTATGCCATGATTTTATATGTGACATGCATTTATTACATTAAATTCACCACTTAATTATACTTAGTGTATCTATATTCTATTGCATAGGTTGTAAATAGTAGTTGTTCAGCCTAAGAGTGCAAAGTGTAGCAGTCCAATCTTCTTAGGGTATATTTTTGTTTACCTGCATATGTTTAGAACTAGAGCACTTATGTATAGAGGGTATAGGGCCCGAGACAATGTCATGACTAGTTATGCTCTTAATATATATATATATATAATGGTCTATAAATTATAAAGATATGAACTGATAAGTGAATATTTATATAATTACATGTATATATGGTTGCTATTGATATGTGTGGGTCTAAGACCTTATGTTGTGTTGTTAGGCTTCTGATGTTGATTAAGTTATTGGAGGACCAGATAACTATAGAAGTGTGATTTTATAGGTTTAAAAGTTCATTTTTTCACTCGGGTAGTCGTTATGCTACCAAAATTTTTGTATGATGTGTTTCTATCTTATTAAATGGTTTTAACAATCATTTATAGGTAGCATAAAAGTAAAAACTACTAGAATATAGTAATAATGATAAAGAGCCCTCAGGCTAAGAAAGGCCATATGTTAAATGAATGGCGCTTAGGGTAGAATCAGGATGGGTGGCCTTCGAGAAGTAGCATCCTTGGTCCGGTTCCTTCAAAAATTGGGTAGGGGGTGTTACACGTACAAAGTTATTTTTATATTGTTACATGGTATATGTATACAAAAGCACTGCTATGTAGCAAGGGATGGCCTTAACCTTTATTATACATATGTTTTAAAAATGTCTGTATTAATAGCTTTAACTAGTATTTGAAAATGTGTGTGATGCTTGTGACTGATGAGTTTGTATTAGAGGGTCAGATAGACCTAGAGAATATTGGTTTAAGCTGATTTATTATATAAGTGATTTCATTGAAATGTTTTTATTTGGAGTTTGTGCACGAATGCCATTATGCTGCTAAAATTTTAGCACGAAGTCTAAATAGTGAACCAATAAAAAAAATTTTTGATTTTCCATATTTTTAACCATTATTGGATGTAATACATGTTTTTTAAAATTAAAAATTATTTCATTAAGCATGTAGATGAGATCATATCCTAGTTGTGTGCGCATCCCTTATTCGGGTGTAGTAATTGGATCGGGTAAGGGGTGTCACATATCAAATTTGGTATTTATGAGAATTATTTTACATAATGTATTTTAACTCACTTTTGACATGTATCGTATCACTATTATATCTCTTAATGCTTTATGAGCTTATTATCACACACAACTTAATTTATAACATGCTTTAGTTTCGTAGACATATATAATGGACAAATACTACTCATAACATCTCCAATTAACAATTTATACAATATAACATTTAAATTCTAGGTAATTTCGGTTCAAAACTCACATACCACAATTCCATTACTTACCATAATTTATTCAAATATCAAATTTTAGGCATATAATCATATAATTATAACTTTTATCTATTTCATTACTTACGTATACATAACCTCATCCCATTTATGCAAATTCAACCTATTACATAAAATAATTGCATTTGATCATTAAAGTTCATACCCTATACCATTCAGCCATCACTTACACACATAACACGCTTTTTTTTATTCAATATACCATTTTTATTATGTGCTTTTACATCATTTAGACTAAGTTACATATTAATTACACGCATTAATTACATGCCATTCACATGTATTAATTACACATACACTCATGAGCATCAAATTTGCTTATAAAGTCATGATACACATACCAAAAGTGCTAAAACACTCTTTAACATTTTAATCAACTCACTTATCCTTCTCTTTCTTCTTCTTCTTACTTTTCCTTTCTTCCTCTATAGATGCATATAATCATACACATTAAAAAATTCATATAAAATCATAAACTTAATAAATACTCAAATTGATCCTATTCGCCTTAAATTGGAACCCTTAATTATTCATAAAAATTATCAAAATTCAATAATAAACTCTTACCCATAACTTGGTTAATATTTATCCAAGAAGCAAAACTCTAAATTTCATCAATTTGGCCTTTAAATCTTGTGTTTTAATACATAGAGAGGCTTGCTTATGCCTTAAAATGGTTTATAGAGCTAGGAATGGTGAGAAATTAAGAGAAAGCTAGTTTAAAACCATTTGAAATTACATTCATGGCTGACAGCTTGAGTGACAGAAGGAGAAGGATGAACTGCTTCTATTCTTTAACCACATTAGACTTATATAGTTGCCCTTTTCTTTTTATCAAGATTAGCTCTTTAATTTATCTAATGGCCCAAACATTAAAGCCCATAAAAATCCTTTTATTTATTCAATTTTATTCTTTCTATCCCTTTATCAATTAATATGCCTAATGATCTTAAATAATCATACATGATAGTACCTAATGGTCATGAACAAAGCATATGTAAAAACTTTGAAATTTTGATGTAAAGTTAACTTTTTTTTCCTTGCTTGATTTTTAATAAATTCTGTTGTTTTTCAAAAATTCAAATTCGAATTCCATTGAACTCTTTGGAATATTTGAGTATTAGGTCTGTGAAATTGCTAGGTTAATTCGGGCAAAAATGCTGAAATTGTAGATTCAGCCCTACCTAGATCACATATCATTTTAGAATGCCATAAAAACTTCATTACTAATGTCTTCATTTTCATTTCAAAATTTTTCCATAATTATATTATAAATAATAATTCCATGTGATTAGATTAGTGTAGCTTATTTTTGAGAAACACTATTTATGTTTTAAGAAGTGCTATTCATAACCCTAGGATTTTTGGGGTTACATTTCTTCTCCTTTTAAAAGAATTTCATTCAAAAAATTATACCTAGTTTAAAAAGCTATAGATATTGTTCTCTCATTTGAGCTTCACTTTCCCATGTTACTTCTTCCATGTTGTGGTGCCTTTATAGAACTTTCACCAAAAGTACCATCTTATTTCTCAATTCCATCACTTTATATGCTAATATGCTTATTGATTCTTCTTTATATGTGAGGTTTGACTATATCTCCATTTCTTTAGTTACCACCAGATAAGAAGGGTTTGATATTTTTATCTTCATAGCTTCAACACATAGAAGGCATCATGCATTTACAGTAGCTTTGATAGTAAGGCTAATCTATAGGCAGTTGGTCCCACATGTTCTATTATCTCATATGGATATATAAACCTAGGTTTTCACTTGCCATTCTTCCAAAATCTAAGCACCTTTTTCCATGGTGACACTTTGAGGAACACCTTGTCGCCAACATCGTACTCAATATCCTTCTACTTCAAATTAGCATAGGACTTTTGCCTATTAGATGCCACTTTCAATTTGTCTCAAATAATCTTGACTTTCTCTTTAGCATCTGTTATTAAATCTATCCCTATAATCTAGTTGTAATGTTCAAAAAATCCTAATGTTATAAATAGTATTTCTTAGGAAATGAATAGCATTTTCCTGAGGTCGGGAGCACAAATCTTACAAAATGGAAGTACTAATCATAACATAATTTTGAGTGAAATCCAAAGTCAAAATGAAGAAGTTTAGGTGGTTAAAAATGACAATTAAGTTTGACAGCAGTGTCATGTGAATAATGACCTATTTTAATTGAACTATAAAAATATTCAAAAGTTGCTAAGAAAATTTTAGGATTAATACAACCTAATACTTAAATATTCCAAAGAGTCCATTGGCACTTGAATTGGAATTTTTAGAGATCGGGAATTATTTTTGCTAAAATCGAGATAAGTAATATAATGGCATTTTATTTGATTTTTCTTATTTTTTGAGCTTTGATTTTTAGAAGGTTATAGGGCATTAATTGTGTGATTTAAAGGGGATTTAATTGAGTTTAATTGAGGTGAAATAAAGTAGAAATAAGGGAGGAAAAATAAGAGGACCAAAGATGAAACTTTGCTCAACTATATATAGGGTCCAAAATCATTAAAATAGTTAAACTTTGAATAGTATTCTATCTTCTTCCTCACTTTCTCTTTGCCAGCACCTCTTGCCACCATAGAAGTAAAGAATTTCTTCTTCTTCAACTCTAAATCTCCTTAATCTCTCTCATCCATTCCCTACCTCTAAGCCTCTATGACCTCTAAATACTTTTGGAAGTGGAAAATTACCAAAAAATCAAAGGATTTGCTCGATTTTGGGTCCCAATGAATAGTGACCATTTTTAGTTTGGGTAAGTTTTTATGAGTTCCAATATTTTCTTAGGTTTTTTAGGTGCCCAAGAGTCTATTTATATGGTTAGTTTTAATTTTTAAAGCTTATATGATTTTATACAACTTTTACAAAAATAAATCTATAATTAGCAGTTGACCTGAGTAACAACCGTAGGGATGAATTAAAGGAGAAGGCGTGAGTGGGCTTAAAATCATATTTTAGACTCATTATAAGTTTAATTACATAAATTTAATATGTCTGTGATTATGCATTTATGTGTGTGTTTGTGCATTATAGAAGTAGTAGTTCTAAGCTCAAATGATGCATTTATGTGAGTTTATGATATTAGTTATAATTATTAATTGAATTAAATGCTTGAATGATGAAAGAATGAAATTATTTGTGTGTGTGTGTGTGTGTGTGGTATGGGCTGAAAATGCCCTATGCAAGGCATGTATGTGTGTAATGTAAAAATGCATGCTTAATTGGTACCCTTAGCTTTTGTGATGAAGATTGTTGTATTGAAAGCATTTTATCATGGAGTTATTGCATGAAGATAATTTTGTGTGGTTGGATAAAGTATGGCCGAATTGTATGATGGCTTGGAATGTTTGTTTAATGATAATACATGTTATGTATGATGACAATGAACATGAATTATGGTGTTGAGAACTTAATGAAATGTTTTTATGCATGGAAGTTACATATGAGCATTTGTGTGTGTGGAAATGTGTTATGGCCAAAAGGCCTATAATATTGGAGTGTGTGTATGTGTTGGTGTATTACATGCTCAAATAAAGGTATTAATGCCATTGTATGCATGTTAGAGCTTATGTAACATAAATTGGGTAAATGTGCTCACTTTTGACTTATGAGATTTTGAGTGGTATCATGGCATAATTGAGTGTCATATACTTGCCTTATATTGGAAATTGTATAATTTTATAGTTTTGTTCATTTAGATATAAAAATGCTTTATAAGAGGCATTATGGTCGAAATGATAGTGATGGCATAATATATTATTTCTTGATGAAATTATGCCTATTATGACTATGAAGTATTATGAGAAGATGCATATAGACATGAGCAATTTGATATCCTATTTGAATAATGAATATGAGTTATATGTGCATTGTTTTAAGCTTATGCATAGTTATGATGAGAATAAGGAATATAGTTTCCTAGTTGGTCTTTTGTTGGCCTAACCATCTTATTGAAAATTAATTAAGCTACTTAAAGTGAATTAAATAAGAAATTAAAATACGGTGATTAGCCTATGCTAATTAACAACCTAGATTGGATAGGTTGATTGGTCAACTAGGGTTTTAGCAACTACTAGGAAACTTTAGCATCTTATAATGACCTTTAGGTCTAGTAATAATCTTCGAGTCTGGTTTGGGGGGCCTTTGTGGTTTTAATGGCCTAAGTGGCTCGATATGCCCATTATCCATTACAGTTAAGTGTTTCTTTAAGTATGGGCATTAAAATACATAAATTATTAATTTGTTAATTATTGTGACACTTATTTATAAGTTATGCTTGAATATGGTTATTAATGATAAATGTATACATATGAGGTTGATACATGCTTAAAAAATAAAGTAAATAATCAAGCACATAAGCAAAACACAGTTTCATACATAAGCATTTATTATTCATAACCTTTATAAACATAAATCAAGATCAAATATCATGTTAGATAAGAAATTACTTCATTCATATAGTTTAATTGCCCACACTTAAGGAAACACTTAACTATACTTGGTAACGAGGATACCGAACCACTTAAGCCATTAAAACCACGAAGGCCCTAAATTGGACTTGAGTTATTACCAGACCAAAGGTCATTATTTAGACCCAATGG
>CANXYI011670491.1:0-10494 GCA_948208565.1 Hura crepitans
TAAGATTTTATAGACAAATTCCTTATTCAGATGAATAATGTAATTGGTTAAGGTTTATATGTTTATGTTTTATCAAGGTCAATTGAGAAATGAGGATTATGGATAATGATATAGATCTAGACAATCTTGGAAATATCATTATAGTGAAACTTAAGAAAAACCAATTTGATTTCATTATTTGGTTTAACAAGGAAAAGACATGATAAAAGTAAACATGTGGGCTAGGTTATTGAATCTTATTGCTATAAAGATTGAGATTGAGTAAACATATTAGTTTAGCTTAAGATTTTGAGACAGTTTTGATTAACATAAAAAGGTTAAGTAAGAGAATAAAGGATATGGATTCAAGACTAATAAGACAATATTCAATTACATGTCTTTCTTAAATAAGATAAGTAAACACGAGCCCTTTTAGACTCAAAAAAGTATTGTATGATAAGATAAAAAGGTGTGTTCTCCAGTTGCTTTCTTTTATATGAGTATGAAATAGTTCCCAAAGAGGTTACCATGTCTATTATGCCCCTACAACATCAAAACCCTTTTGAAAACAAGATGATATGAGATGAAATAATAGGTTTATTGATTAAAAGCATACTCACCAAATTAGGTATGAAATGTTTGTACTTATGATATAGTGGGGAACTTTGAGAATCCATATTACTCTTATTATCAATAAGAAGTGTAACACTCGAGACTCCCAAGGTTATTAATAGCACTTCCTAGGATGTGAATAATATTTACTGAGACCCGAGATACACTAATATGACTAGATTGAAATATTATTTATAATATAATTATGGGCAAGTTTTGAAATGAAAATGAGATTATTAAGTTGGTTAAATTCAGTAATGAAGTTTTTATGGCAATCTGAAGTGAATAGTAACCTAGTTAGGGCCAAACAAATAAATTCAGTTTTTTTTGCCTAAATTGGCTTGAGAATCACATCTTAATACTCAAATATTCTAAAAAGTCCAATGGGATTAGAATTGGAATTTTTGAAGTTTAAAAGAATTTTTTAAAAATTAAACAAAGGAAAAAGGGTTATTTTAAAATAAAGGTTTAAGGTTTTTGCATAAGGTTTGTTTGGGAATATCGAGTAAAAATATTTATGATTATTTGAGATTATAAGATATTAATTGATGATGGAACTAGAAGAATTTAATTAAAGTGAATAAAAATAAACATAAAAAGGATTTTATATAGGCTTTTAATCATAGGCCATTAGATCTTTCTAGAAAGTAATCTTAGCCTTTGATTTAAGGCCTATATAAGTCAATTATTGGTTAAAAAGGCAACCAAAAAGCAGCCCCTCTCACCTTCATCTTATAGTTGGCCATTATTACCTTTCTCCACCATTTTTGAACTCTTTTTTTCTTCATTTCTCACCCAATTCCTCACACTTACCATAAGAATAAACCTCCTACAAGTCTCCTTATGCTTTATTGATTAAGATTGATTTGTTAATTTGAAAGAATTTGAGATTTTGCTTATTGGGTGAATGGTGACCAAGTGTAAGGTAAAAGTTTATTTTTGGGGTTTAATATTTTTTAAAGGTTGTGTTAAATAATTTATTTATGAGCTTAATTTAAGATTTAGATGTATATGGAATTTTTATCAAATTTTTATTTGTGTATAGGTATTTTGCACGTAATGGAAAAAGAGAGGAATAAGGGGAAAGGAAAGAAGAAAGAGAATTAAGGATAAGAGAAGCTTTTTAAACATGTCAGTATGTGTATCCAATAACAATTACAATTGAAGTGTATCTTATATTTATCTATGTGTGTAATACCTATATGGTGATATAATTATAAGATATTAAATGTAGAGTTTATAGATGAATTAATCATTAATGAATGCTAATAATGTGAATAATTTAATAAGAATGGCTGGATTATGTGCGTGAGGTGTTACGGCCAAATTTGCAATTACATTCCCCTTTGATTATATGTATTGTATATTAATGAGAAATCAAGTTATAAATATGAAATTAAGGCATGAATCCTTAAGATATGAAATTAGTAACATTGGTTGAAATTGTAAAATTAAGTTGGTCGGATGATATAATTATTCTTAACAACATCATACAAGATTGGTATGGAACAAACATGTAATTAGAGTAAGAAATACATATATGGGCTGAAAATAAGTTATGCATTAGAACATGGTGTATATGATTGTGTTGGAAACCAAATATGATAAGTAAATAAATGTATGCAAATGATGGCTGATGAACTAAAAATGAGATATGGAAAAAGTTGTTATTAATGATAAATGTTGATTATGTTATGTAAGGCAATATGTGAATCTTTGTATGCTATGAGTTAAATATGCCACTTTGATAAGCATGGTAAGCTTGAGATGAAGCATATGGGCCAAATGGCGTTATAAGAGAAGTTGATTCATTCTTATGATGATAAGCTAGCTAAATGGCCTAAATGTGAGAAATTTTGGATCTATAATGAATTCTTGAGGAAATTTAATTTTATGAGATTAGTGTTATATAACACATGACATGTACATAAAAGCATTATGTGAATTAAATGATAACTTAAATTAACAAAGTTAAAGAATAAGATATGCCCATATGAATATAAACAACTAAGTTTAGATAGTTAAATTTATCAACTAAGGAGATTATCAGTTGTTAAGGTACTGCAATGCCTATTCATGGCCTTCAGGCCCCAATATCTAGTTTTTGTGCCATTTTAAATAGCCTACAAGCCCTAGTTTTTTTTCTTTCGGGCTTATTATATGATTATATACTTTGTGGTCATTTATATGATCTTAGGGTCCCCACTATAACCTTTATTGTCCCTAATATAACCTTTGTGGTCCTAAATTTGATTCATCCTATATATGGATTTTATGACCCATGGAGTTCCTATTATCTAATATTGGGATCTTATTGATTGAATATTGGCTAATTAAATGAGTACCATAATTAAAATGATCAGAGTATATATTTAAGTACATTGGTATATTGATTAGCATGCTTGAATTGTAATGCCATAATTCACATATGTTATATATAGTGTTACTTGCATATACCACTTTTACGTCATAATGCCATTAACATGAAATAAGATTTATATGAATGTTTATTGCATGTGAATCTATATGAATGTTATGCTTAATGTTATTGGATACACCACTAAGTTGTAAGTTTAACATATCATTTATTATTTTTGTGATGCTAGGTTGAAGTGTATATAGAGAAGTTCTAAAGCTATAGTCCTTAATAGTTTAAGGATTAAGAAGAAGCTTTTTTTATATATATATGGTTTTTGTAAGATGTACATAGGCAGTTATATGTATATAAGGGCATTGTGCCTAACATGTTAAAGTTGTGTTTTTGTAATCACATACAATGGATTGTATATATATACATGTTATGTATGATAATGATAGTTTGTTGAGATAATGATGTTTGGTTGCATAATTATGAGACTTGAATTAATGTGTGTGTATGTGTATAATGATCTAAATGATGAGACTATATGTAGTTTGTTTGTTGTTATTTTAAAAGTGTGCTTTATCCAAGTTATTATTTGGGATAGTGTCCTTAGATAACTATTACACTATCAAATTTTTAACCCCAAATAATTTTTTTGATTTGGTGATTTTTTAATAAATAAGTGTTTGTAAAGTTTTTATGCAAATAAGTGCATGTTGATGTCATGTTTAAGTAAGATAGATATAAGAGAGGTTAATTTTAGTTGTGTGTACATTTAAGCATTCCAAGTATATAAGGTTATATACGAATGCCAAAAGTCAAGATCAGGCTTCACATAGGTATTTACTATTAGGATTTATAAGTTGATTTTTCTTATAGATGAAAGAGAGATGAATTTACACCATAAAGTGGAGGTGAAGTAGTCGAGAGTCATACTTTGACTACAGTTGGTAATAAGCCTATAAGGAAAGAGACATTGGCTCCTATTGTAGTTGGGTAGGCTATTCAAGCATAACTAGTCTTGCTCTAATAGATAGTGGAATATTAAGGCAAGCTACAAGTGTTGTTGTACCACCACCCCATTTACAGTCTACGTAGAAGACATATCTTAAGAGGGTAAAGAAGATGAGAGCTATTGATTTCATCAAAATAGACTAAGATGATTCTACAACATTATGATATTAGCTAAAGAGGACTTTAGGCATCCTCTAGCAATTGATGGGCACACCGATGGAAAATGTGATCTTTGCCACTTTATTATTATAGGAAAAGGCATATAAATGTTAGAAGATCATAACTTAATAGAAAATACCAAATAACCTTGCCTAGGATTTTTTCCTAGAAGAGTTCAGAAAAAGTACATCACAGTGCATTATTTGGAAAGGAAGAGACAAGAGTTCATTAACCTTATACAAAAATATATATCTATCTGTAAGTATGTAAATGAGTTTGCTAAGCTGAGCTAGTATGTTGAGAGATAATTCTCATTAAGGTAGAGAAGTGGAAGAGGTTTAAGCATATGTTGAATCATAATATCCACCTACATGTGGTAGCCATAAAGATTAAAGAGTTCCTTATGCTAGTTAAGAGAAAGTTTTCAGTAGAAGAGATCATATGATTAGGGTTAGGCCAATTTTACTCCTAATAGTTGTAAGAAATAAAAGGAAGAGCAAACTCAATAGCGGTCTTAAAGGTAGACTCAAACTTAGAGGTCTTGACAAAGGCTATAGTCTAAACTTAGACATTAGACCGATGCATATAGTGCACCAATATTCACTGCAAAGAGTATAATAGTAGCCTTATGTGAGCATTGTAATCGAAGGCATGGGGGAAAAGGGGTACATATTGGAGAATAATAGTTGAAGCTTATTAGAAATTTGATTCTAAGGATCATTTCCCTAGAGAGTATCCTAAGAAATTAGTAGCCACTTTATAGTTTCAGCCATCATCCCCAGCTACTTTTAAATGACAAAAATAGGATATAGGTGACAAACCTATGGGCATTTATAGGGCTAGATCAAAGATAGTTGATAGAATCAAGCCACGACCATCAACAAGGTAGTATGCAATTAAAGCCCAAAGGCAGCTGACTCACCTGATGTTATAGTTAGTACCTTTTACATCTTTGATATGCCTAGTATAACATTAATAGATCTAGGTTTTACATATTCTTATTTATACACAGCATAAGCACATGATTAAGGATTAGAGGTAGAATTGCTTGATATTGATGTTATGGTTAGCAACCTCATAGGGTAGAGTGTGATAGTGAATAAGATATATAGAGAATGTCCTTTGCTAGTATAAGTATATAAGTTTTTTATGGATCTCAATGAGTTGCCTTTTGATAAGTTCAATCTAATCTTCGGTATGGACTAGTTGTCCGAGCATCATGCTTTGGTAGAATGTAGATAGAAGAGGATTACTTTTAAGATTGAAAATGGGAAAGAAATCACAATTATAAGTGAAAGAATGGATTTCTTGTCTAATTTTATCTCTGCTATGGTGGCTCAAAAGTTGATAAGAAAAGGTCAGAATGCTTATTTGGTACATGTGATAAATGCGAGGAAAAAGAGCCAAATATGAGCTAGATTCCAATTGTGCCAAAATTTCCTTATGTTTTCCTAGATATGTTACCTAGTTTACTACCTAAATGGGAACATAAGTTTGGGATTAGGGTTTATCCTGGCACAACACTAGTTTCTATAGCATTCTAAAGGGTGGGTCTAATGGAATTGAAAGAGTTAAAGATTCAGTTATAAGAATTATTAGATAAGGGCTTTATCAAACCTAGTGTTTCTCCCTAGGGAGGCCCAATGTTATTTGTGAGGAAAAAGGATAGATATTTAAGATTATATGTGGATTACAAAGTTGAACAAGGTCACAGTTAAGAACAAGTACCCGTTATCCTAAATTAATGATTTGTTTGATTAACTTAGAGGAGCTGGAGTGTTCTCTAAGATTGATTTGAGATCAGTGTACTACCAATAAAGAGTAAAGGAAGCAGGTGTACCTAAGACCACTTTTAAGACTCCATATCGGCACTATTAGTCTCTAGTAATGCCATTTATGCTTACTAATTCTCCTATAGCATTCATGGATTTGTTGAATTAGGTTTTTCATCCCTATCTAAACCAATTCATGGTAGTGTTTACTAATAATATTTTGGTCTACTCTATTAATAGGGATTATCATGAGGAACATCTTAGGGCTATTCTATAGACTTTAAGAGATGAGAAGCTATTTGCCAAGCTAAGCAAGTGTGAGTTTTTGCTTAATAAGGTGTCTTTCTAAGGACACAAAGATTCTGTAGATGGTGTTCAAGTTTATCTAAGTAAAATAGAAGCAATCCTAGAATTGAAGCCATTAAGAAATGTCATAGAGATAAAAAGTTTCTTATGATTAGCAAGTAATTATAAGAGATTTTTCAAGGGCTTTTTTATGATTGCAACATCTATGACTCACCTATTAAATAAGAATGTCAAGTTTGTATAAGATTATAGTTGTTAAGAGAGTTTTGACAAATTAAAGGCTATGTTGATAAAAGCTTCGATTCTTACATAGCTAGTATCTTGGAAGGATTTCACCATATATAGTGATCCTTCTTTGAATTTCTTAAGATTTGTGTTGATGTAGGAAGGCAAGGTTGTTACCTATGCCTTTAGGTAGTAAAAGCCACATGAGAAAAAATATCATACAAATGATCTTAATTTAGCAACCATTGTGTTTGCTTTAAAGATATAGAGACATTACATATATAGTGAGAGATGCTATGTTTACATAGATCACATGAGTTTAAAGTGTCTTTCTACACAAAAGGAGATTAATTTGAGGCAATATAAATTGATAGAGTCGATTAAAGAATATTATTGTATCATTTACTAATATACTGTTAAAGCTAATATGACAACAATTGCTTTGAACAAAAAGTTTATGTCAACTATAAAAGCTATGAATGCAAGATTAAAGCTTATAGATGATGGAGCACTTTTAGGTAAACTCCAAGTTAGGATAAGTCTTTTGCAATAAGTGAAAAATGCATAGAAAGATGACAATAACCTTATCGACATTATGAGTTCAATCCAAGTAGGAAAGTCTATAGAGTTTAAGATCAAAAGTGATGAATATTTGTATTATCAATATCATTTATGTGTGATGGATGCTAAAAAAGCAAAAAAAAAAAACAAAAAAAAGAATTTGAGTGAAGTGCACAATGCACCATAATACTATGCATCTTGGTAGCACTAAGACATATTGTAGAGATTATGATATTTTTATCGAGGATGAGAATGGTTAGTAGAGTCACCACCTGGCCTCTACACCAAGACCTCTGATCTTCTATACTAAAAAGGTTCAGAATTTTAGATCTTATTTATGCCCTTATAATATGTTATCTATGTATATTGTAATATTTATCAGTCCTTTGTCAGTTAAGCATGCATTATATTTGAAGTATTTAAGTCATCTTTTAATGTAAGAAAATAAGTAAAATTGCAAGAATCAAAAGGTAAGATTATATGAATCATACATCTAGAAATTGGGCTATTAGTTAGTTGCAGTGTAGCCTGACAACTACTCGTAATTCCATAGGAATTGGTGGTAATTACCTAACTCCCATCTCTAGGAGATTGTGCTTTATAAAATACATTATTTATGTGATTTTTTATTAAGGAAAGCTTCAGAATAATTTTATTATAAAAACATTAATTAGTTAAGTAGAAGAATCATTTAATATGAGCATTGAGCAATTAGCGTGTAAAACGAATTGATTAGCTAACTATTACAACCCAAAAAAAACCAAAATACATAATAGGTACATAACCAAAAGAAATAAAATAAGGCACTAAAATTATCCTGTTCTTACGTCGCTTAGTTTGTGCAGACCTTATAAAGGTCTAGTCTTAATCCGTGCAGACTATCTTCAAAGAAAGGTCAGGTTTATCTCGACTCTCAGTTTAATGAGCAAACCCAATCATAACTCAAAAGATGATAAATTCAAAAAACATTAAATCGAGAGCATACGAAGGATAACACATAAAGGACAAAAATATAAACACATTTAAAGCTTATAAATCAAGAATAATTGATTGTATAAAATCATGAAGACACCTCAATTAATCATAACTCAATTTACCACTTATTAAGTCCGTGTAGACTACAGCCCTTATGACAGGGAGTCCGTGTAGACTACCTAACGATTCTTTGCATATCAATGTCTTTTTATGCGTGATATCATTATACTAAAAGAATGGCAAACAAAGTTAAATAGCATATAACAAGATGCTCAAGATATGAGATTATGCTTACTAGGTATGAGCCCATATGGACCAACTCATCATGTTCATATAAGAAACATGGGTCCATGTGGACCTTATCATACTTGTAATTAAGAAATCTAAGTCCGTGCAGACCTTATCATGCTTACAGTCAAGTTCATTTAACACTAATAAACATAACAAAATAAACCTAATGTGACAATGATGAATAAAACTCCATGAAACCTTTCATAATAATGACCTACTCCTTATGATCTAAAGTGGGAATAACAAAGTATTGCCTCACTTACAATTAAACTTTAGAGATCATAGAAGGTAATATAAGGCATATGATGGACCTCAGATATTACCAAAATAAGTTTCCTCTTTATGCAATAGCATAAGTGTGTGGAAATTCAAGAGGAAAAAATCTTATTAAGCTATTTGGCTGAATGGATATGTTTTTTTGCTTTTGAATTCTAGAATCTCACATGTATACTAAGGAAAATAATTTTTTTAACCTCCTCTTATCATTTACTAAAGAGAAATATTTATATCTTAGGTTTTCAGTTCTTCCCATTCAGAAAGAAGTTAGAATCCTAATAGAGTTCTGAATCCTAGACTGAATAGGGATAATTTTATTTTTGGAATGTTTTTTCTATCGATAAGTTCGTGCGAACTTGTTCGTGCAGACTAAGTTTAAGTGCGCTAGTTAATGGGCTAAGTTTTGGGCTATTTTTTGTATTTACTCCATACGGACATTGTTTAATAAGTTTGTGTAGACCTATGTTCTAAAGGCTTGTGCCACTGCTTAAGAGTCTATCTTTAGCTATCATTATAGGTTAGGAGTGAGGTGTCTGCAGTTGCTCCTACTTTGCTATGTGTTGTGAACAATAGTGCATATCAAAGTACTTGAGTTAAGAATACTTACTTACTTGCTTCTTTTGATCAGACCATTGTTGAGTAGGCTTTGGTATGGGTTTTGGATTGGCTTATGAGGCTGAACTCGAAGTAATAGATTGGCTTATGGGGTTGAATCCAAATTAGTGGATTGGCTTATGAGGTTAAACCCAAAACTATGGATTGGCTTACGAGGCTGAACCTAAAATTGTGGATTGGCTTATGAGGCTGAACCAAAAATCATAGATTGGCTTATGAGGCTAAACTCGAAGTAATGGATTGAACTCTAGGTTAATCCTAAAGTAGTGGATTAAACTCTAGGTTAATTTAGAGTAGTGGATTGAACTCTAGGTTGATCTTAAGCAGTGGATTGAACTTTGGGTTGATCCTGAGTAGTGGATTAAGCCCTGGGTTGATCCTAAAATTATTGGATTAGACACTGAATTGATCCTACAAAAAAGAATAAAACATCAATTTGATTATGAACATGTTATAGTGTTAGCTTGGCTTTCGAGAGGTACCTAGTTAAATTTCTAAAAATAATGTGGTTGTAAGTCTGTGCGGACATAGTTGACCAAAGTTTGTGCAGACTAAGTGGATGATAATCCGTGTGGATGAAGTGGGAAAAAGTCCATGCGGACCTTGTTTAAATGATGTTCGTGCGGACTTAGGGTTCACAAGTTCATATGGACTTAACGCAATAGACTAATAATCATTCATTTTCCCCTTTTTTTTTTCTCATTTGCAATCTTTTCAGTTTTCTTCTCCTCATTTTTTCTCTAGCTTGAAAAATCTTCTTGATGGCTTCTTACATGGCTAATGGTTCCCATTCGTCATCCTCCGACAAAAGTGAAGAAACTCCAACAGTCTTTTTTATCTTGATGAATATAAGGACCTATTGTTCTCATCCTCCTCTGATGAAAGACATTTCAATGTTGACTCTAGTTGGTTTTATACTTTCTACAACCGTCAACCATCCTTGAAATGCCACTCTAGTGAATGGAGCTGTGTTCGGTGACCCGATCCCTTTTTTGGCAAATTTGATGCATCAAGCATGTTTAAAGGTTTACCCCCAGGTGTGTTTTTTTCCTTGGGTGCCTCATTGAGGTTTTGATTGGATTTTCCTTTGTTTTTTTGCAATGTGAAATTTTCTCTAGTTCTATAGGCTTGTGCAGACCTATTTTGCTAAGGCATAGTTAGTCCGTGTGGACCTTACCTTCATTTGTTCTTTCTAGCATCACTAGCATGTGTTATGTGGTTGTTCTATATATGCTAGCTTAGGAAGTCCATATAGAATTATTGGTAACCGCTATATGTCCGTGCGAACTATGCCTTTGTATCTTTTTTTTCGTGTGGTTCTTCTTGTGGTTATGTCTGTGGTCTGTA
>CANXYI011670494.1:0-10735 GCA_948208565.1 Hura crepitans
CTGCACACATAAGTCATTTTTATGCATGTATATGAAATTATGATACATGGCATCTCATCATTATCTACATTTAAATTTTAACTCCGTATAGCTAGACTTAACCATATAAAGTTACATACACACTTATTCGGCCATCATTCATCATATATATACACATAGCCTTTCATATGATCACATAACCACATTTAAGCTTGTTATTATCATATAACACATTATCTAACCACATATAATTACATCCCAACCTAAACATCATCAATGAGCATTTGAATAACACTCCTCACATCACATACTCATATCATTCATACTTCTCATTATAACCCACAATTTAGCATAATTATCACACATATCACCTAACACATGCCATTACATACTTATCATATTCAAGCACCATTCAAGAGGCATTTGGCCACATCACACCAATATCCTAAGGCATTTAATTCATCAACTAATGTATCATACAACTTAACATAACACTAATTCATCATTTATTCCACAATTTGAGCCATAAATGCTCATTACATCATAATCACATACACTTTATATACTAAAATCATCATGAAATGCATATGCTAATTTGAATACACTTATAATTGGGTACACCACCAAAGCTTGTTCAAGCCTTCTCTTTCCCCTTAGCTCTACTAGCTCCTTCTTTGTCTACACATATTATAGGCATAAGTTAGAAAAATTCACAATAAATCCAACATAACTCTAAAATCAAATCTAACCATAAATATGTCTTCTTAGGCACCCATAGACCATAGAAAAAAAATATTAGAACCTGAAAAATCTTACCTAATAAAAAATTAGTCACTATTCACTCCATATCTCATCTATGAAATTCTCTCATCCTTTTCTTGATTTTTCACTTCAAGTATGTTCTAGAGATGATAGAAGTGTAGCTTGATGGCTTAAAAGTGGGGGGTTTATGGTGGATTGAAGGATTGAAGAAGGAAGAAAGCTTGGAGAAAGCCTTCCAATGGCATCAGCAATAGGGAGAAGGGAGGAGAGAAGTGGATGCCCACTATTCATATTTTGACCATTTTAAATGGGTTAAGTAGACCTTTGACTTGGTCAACATAGTGGGTGGTCATGATCTCTCCAAAAATAATCCAATGATCACTTTTTTTTCCACCCTACTCCCTTTTTTTCAATCTCTAATTTAATCCCCATTCAGCACTCAAAATATTCCCATAAAAACATGCCATCAAGACCCATCAACCCCCAGGAATTTGTGCTTAAAAATCGAAAAAAATAAAAAATAAAAACATACCTTAATCCATACCCGATTTTAGTAAATATATTTTTCGATATTTAAAAATTCTAATTCTAATGCCAATTGACTATTTGGAATATTTAGATATTAGGTTGTATCGATCTCAAAATTTTCTGAGCAAAAATTGAATATTTTATGGTTCAGCCAAAACTAGGTTACTATTCACGTGACATTATCGTAAAATCTTAATTGTCATTTTTAACTATCTAAATGACTTTGTTTTCACTCCAAATTTTATCAAAAATTATATTATGGTTAATACTTCTATTCAATAGGATTAGTTTGACCCAAATATCAAAAAATACTATTCACATCTTAGCAAGTACTATTCATAATACCGAAATTTTCAGACGCTACATTTTCTTTCTTAATTTAGGATGATTAAACCAAGATAAGGGAATATATATATATATATATATATATATATATATATATATATATATAAGTTTATTTTTAAAAAAAATTGATGAAACATAAATTCCCCTTAAAATCGATATTAATTCTAAAAAAAAGATCAATAAAAACAAATAAATTAATATTAACTTGTATAATTGTTTATAATTGATTAAAAAAGGTAAGATTTAAGTATTACTCTTTAAAAAGTGAGAATTTTACGAATAAGATAATTTACTTACAAACATATAGGGCGAAATTCAAATATTAAATTTAAAATAAATAAAAATTCGCATTAGCTATAATTGATTCTATTTTATTTTTTAAATCACCAGAAATCATTATTAACTTTAATTTGAGTCGGTATTGACTCTAGAATGAATTATTTAATAATAGCATGATTAAATGTTATCAAAAGTATCATAGCATAACATATCCTAACGTGAGGGTGATATGGGGTGTCTAATACTTTTTCTATGTGTAATAAAACCCAGAACTCAATAAAATGTAGATCGATATTTTGTCCAATTACATGCATTATAATTAGTGACGACTCTTAATTGATAACTTTAATTTTTCAATATTTTGAGGCTCAACTACGATATGTATGTGATTATTTTATTTTAATAATTATTAATGAATATATGTAGTTAGTAGTTAAAGAAAGTGCTTGAATTTTTATACTCTATTTATGTAATTCACTAAATTCTAATTGTTTAATTTATTTATTAATATTAATTTTTATATTATAGGTTGTCAGTGACGGTATTCTATAGTTTTTGTACTTTATATTAAGATTGAATGGATTTTAGCAAATTTAATTTGATTGTTAATTTTTAATAGTAAAAATTGAGAATTTAAAAAAACGATAGAATATTGAAAAAATAACAGTAGTAACCGATTTAGGGACTAAATATTTGTTGCTAACTTTTATAAAACAATAATTTCGCTTAAAGAAGACAAATACTAGCGATATTTGTTGCTAACTTTTATAAAACAATAATTTCGTTGAAAGAAGAAAAATACTAGCGACCAATTTAGCAGCCGAATTTTGGCATGAATTTTTTTTATAAATATAATTGCAAATGACTAGGTCGGGCACTAGATTTTTCAATGA
This sequence comes from Hura crepitans, assembly GCA_948208565.1. Lineage (NCBI taxonomy): Eukaryota > Viridiplantae > Streptophyta > Magnoliopsida > Malpighiales > Euphorbiaceae > Hura > Hura crepitans. The sequence goes on from CANXYI011670494.1 coordinate 2,787, forward strand.
AATTTTTTTTATTTCAATAAATTATTAATGAAATTAATAGCGAACGAATTTTAAGTTGCTAAAATGCAAAAACGATTAAAATAAATTCAATTTCGAACTACTGTCAACATTTAATCCCTAAATTCGTATCGACTAGGTTTTTAATAATTGATAGAAATCTGTCACTAAAATTAAAAATCGATCCCTATTTAACAATCAATTTTTAATTTTTAACGATCGATTTAGTTGGTCACTAAACTGCTTTATTTTAATAGTGATTTAACTCATAATTTATAAACCTAGCATCGATTTAAAGAAGAACAAAGGATGTTGCCTATAGATTTACTAGCAAAACACTCTCTTATGTAGAAATTCAACTCCAACTTTAATCTTTTTCTCTTTTTCTTCTTAATTATTCACTTTGATTTATAAATTGAACTTGAAAATTTTAAACTTTTCTTTTCATCATCCATCAAGAAGAAGAAAATGTATGGAACAAAGAGGGTAAAAAAATGAAAACCAAAGACAACAATATTGTCTTCTTTTTCTAGATTTTTCTTCATTTTTATACTTATGGCTTGGGTGGTTTAGATGTGGCCATGTGCCATCCATTCAATGGCCCATTTTCCACTTTATTAACATAATTTAGTCAAGTTTAATTAGCTTGAATCTTATTTAATTAGAAGTAATCTTAATTAGTCCTTAATCATCTGCCTCTATTATTCACTATTTCATCTTTATTTGTCAACTATTCATTTTTGTTTTATATGCTTAGATACCTCCCAAATTTTATTGTCAATTTTTCATCTTTTATTACTTTATTTTTAATTCATATTTTAACCACATATTATAGTCAATTAATACTTTTTATGGTTTGAGAATGCACTATTAATATTTAGATATACTATTCGAGATTCGAAAAATACTATATATATATTTCGGAATTTTTGAGATATTACAATTAATCGATGGTTCTAATGTAGATATGCATGTCTATCGTCAACACTAACAACACTTTGTTAGTGGAAAACTAGTAAAGAAAGTTGCAATAAACGTTTTTGAATTACAAAGTTTAATGTGACTAGTTGAAAAATAGTTGTAGTTAGGCGAGAGAACTCTTATCATTCTTTATGGCCTAGTTTATTGTCTTTGGCTTGGCTGTATTTTTTTATATTGTTGCGTTTTAATGCCACGTCACATAACATATGGCACTTTTAGTGGATTCTCCTGAACAATATACTTCATTATAACATATAAAATGAGCTTTTCCATGGAAAATAGCTTTTTTTTCTTGTTCTTGAAAATTTTGTTCTTCTTGAACATGCACCTCCGTAATGATTGGGTTTGATAGAGAAATATAAGCGACTTTAATTGCAAGATTTATACCCATTTAAATAGAGTAAGTTGATTTTGGATCAATCAGTATTTAGTATTTACTTTGAGTTTTCTGGAAATAAAATGTAAAAGATATATAAGAATAAATTGAGCACTAATTTTTAATACATCTTTCGACCCCATTAACTTATTAATTTTACTCCAATTAACTATTTTTCACATATATGTGTGTGTTAGATTTTTTTTTGCTGGGTTGAATTATCATATTAGCATTCTAAATGATTTTTTAATCTCTTTCCTTTGAAAATATGAAATAGCAAACTACACATATTGGCCCCTTAATTTATCCAAAAAATGCAATAAATCCCTCAAGTGAATTTTTATTTAACTGAGCTCTTTAAGATTTAACATTGATTGAACTTTTAAGTCTCTGTGTACATATAATTTTTTTTAAATTGAGCCCCCTCTTAATGAAAAGTGAAGTTAATTGCATATCTTGATAGATTCAAAACCAAAAAAATACAATTTTTTCTATGAAATACTATTTATAGTTTAAAATTATATTAATGTTGGGATGAGATGGAATAGGTACACTAGGATGCTCAAAATGGGCCACGTGTACCCGAACAATTCGATAAAGTGGTGTGCTTGAGCTTTACATAAACGGTGAGCATATCAGTCGCTGCGCCCTTTTAGCCGTCGTTTTGAGTTTTCCTGATCGGTGAATCCTTCCGTCGTCGTTTCGATTGGTATTTTTCCTCATCATCTTCCACTTTCTTTCATGCTTTCTCCTATTCTCCGTCGTCGTTTTGATTCGCGGCAAGCAAACCCAAGTTTAATTTTCTTCTTTTTAATTAGGGTTTTGATTTGAGCACGAAGAGTTTTTTCATTGTTCTTTTATGCATATATATTTTTAGGTTCAACGGAGGATAATTGTATTTTACTAGAGTTAAAAGACTGATTGATGATGGATTTCGAGCAATGTGTACGGATGCTATTTGGACATAATTTAGTTTCACATAAGCTTCCCATGATTAAAAGATGCCTAAATTTTTTTTTTTTTCAAATTTCTAATTTTGGATAATACTCACGATTGCTTGAATTCTGGTAATGGTATTTGAATTGGGATTGTTAAAAATTACTTTCTTGGACTTCACATACTTTACTGGAGCTATTTTTTTTTTAAATACATTTTCTTGCATCTGTAGCAGTTTATATCTGAAACGAGTGAATGGATGCCAATCCTGGACCTATTGATGTCTCTGTGCTGTATGATCAAGACAAACATGTTTCTGCTGCTGTTTGGGATGGCCAGGTGACTTGCAATCACATGATCCTCCTCTTTAATATTCTATATACTTAGGAGAGTGTTTCAATCAACAATTAAGCTCAAAAGTATTATGATATATATATAGGTGGAAGTATTGAAGTGTGCATTTTTTGTTTCTGAATTATGTCATGTTCTTCCCTTGGTAAATTTACATGAGTTTTTTTTTCTCTCTAAATGTTAGAAATAGAACCATAAATATTCAAATTGTTGCATTAAAAAGTTAAAAGTAAAAATTGTCTGTAGGAACGTGGTGCACTTAGATGCCATGAGCACACCTCCAAGTTGGGTGAATGGAAGCTTACTCCAAAACAAATAGAATTGGTTGAGAAAGCTGGATTTGGGTATTTAAGAAAGATCCCTGCTATTAGTCTAGATAATCCTCTCATCTCAGCACTAGTTGAGAGGTGGAGGAGGGAAACTAATACATTTCACTTTATTGTTGGTGAAATGACGGTGACTCTTCAAGATGTTGCATTATTGCTGGGCCTAGCAATAGATGGGAAGCCTGTCATTGGAATAACACATACAACTTGCAGCACAGTTTGTGAAAGGCTTCTAGGGAAAGCTCCTGATTCAAACTATGCAAGTGGTGGGATGGTGAAATTGAGTTGGTTGAAGGAGTTCTTTTCTCAATGTCCTGATGATGCTACATCAGAAGAGGTAGAGCGTTGCACACGTGCTTATCTTTTGTACCTTGTGGGAAGTACGATATTCTCCACAACCACTGGTAATAAAGTTCCTGTTATGTACCTTCCATTATTTGAAAATTTTGAAGAAGCTGGAAGCTATGCCTGGGGGGCAGCAGCATTAGCCTTCCTGTATAGAGCACTTGGCAATGCATGTGTTAAATCTCAAAGTACAATTTGTGGCTGTTTAACCCTGCTACAGGTAATATGTGCTTACCATTACTTGTTTAAGTATTTTCTTGAACAATTATGCAGCTTTATTTTTCACAAGGGGTGGGATGGGGGAGTAGGATAGTTTATTTGTGAGACAACTAATCCAATGCTAGATAAGAGCCTTGAACTAGGATGCTGGCTTGGACTCATTCTTGCTCCTTGCAGTGTTGGAGTTACTTTCATCTGAACATCGGTCGGCCGAAGCTCAATCGGGATCCCATCCATGATCATTTTCCATTTGTGCTTAGATGGAAGGGAAAACAAAGTGGGCCAACAACAAACCGTGATGTAGTTTTTTACCGCAAGGCACTAGATTCGTTGAAACCAAGTGATGTAGGTTCTGAATGCTGCTATTTCATATCTTGTGATTCCTTCCGTATTTTTGTACTTCTTTTTACTGACCACAGAAAGATATAACAATTGGCACGGTGTTTACATCTAGGTGGAATGGCTTCCATATAAATGCATGGATAGTACGGTAATACCAGAGGCCATAAAAGAAACTTTGATTTTGGGAAGATCAAAGACAATGCTTATATGCTTTGACAAGGCGGAGAGACACCTACCTGATCGCTGCCTAAGGCAATATGGCATGCTTCAACCAGTCCCTGAAGATGTGGCACGATGGGTGAGAAAGAGCAGAGGAGTTGATGGCGGGGTTGATTTGTCTGCAAAAATGGAGTCAGAACTTAATGAATGGATGGATCGCCGACTCTATATTGTGGATGGTGACGATGGTGTAGATGAAAGTGAATACATGCAATGGTACATAAAGATTACCCGAAAAGTTGTGGGGAGGCCTATATCTCTGTCATCTGAGTTCCAAAGAACAGTGAGGCTATGCTCAAACTTTAATGTGCATTTTCTATGTTTTGCACTTGTATACAAGCATTATCTAATGATTTAACTTTTGCAGATATCTGGTTTAAGGGAAATTGCCTACTTAGCAGATTCGTTTTCAACAAAAGGATTGGATGGCCAGCAATTTGAATCAATTACAAGGATAAGGTTTATTGCACAGGACTGCTTGAGGGACCAGGCTGGAAGCCCAGTTACGCCATCAGTTGTCCCACAATTGGAACTTGGAAAAAGAACTAGGGGGAAGGAGAGGGTAAGAAGAAAGGGTACCATGAAACGCCGTAGAAAGGATGATCCTATGGAATATTATGAAGCTAGTGAGGATGACCAATCTCAATTTTATGGTGCAGTTATTGAGGTTGATACATTGAATTTACGTCAGGCAGACAATGAAGTCTGTGAATTACAGTTACATCAGGAAGATGATGAAGTTGATCCACAGCAGCTGTGTCTTACACCTGGTGAGGACAATAATATGGAGCTGCATGTTGTGATAAACAAAGTTGATGATACACACCTTACTGATGTAACTAATGACATGAATAACTCGTTGCCTTGTAATGCAATTAATGAGGTCAAAGACATGCACATTTGTGATGCGAGTGCTAAGAAGGTTGATGATTTTGAGACTTGTCCAACTAATGAGGTGAATGACTCAGAACTGTGTCAGTCAACTGCTTCTGAGGGTGGTGACCCTAGGCACTGTGATGCACCAAACCTTGTCAATGACACACAACTGGATGAAGCAACAATTAACAAAGTAAATGAATCACAGCTCCCTGGTACAGCTAAAGAGGCAAATGACTCGCTGCCTTCTGTTGCAACTGAAGAGGCAAGAGGCTCTCAGATTCCTGATGCAACTGAAGAGACCAGTAAACTGCAGGTTCTTGATGAAACCAAAGAGGGAAATATCTCCCAGCTCCTTGATGAAATCAAAGAGGGGAAGGTCTCACAGCTTCCGGATGAAACTAAAGAGGGCGAAGGCTCCCAGATTCCTGATTCAACTGAAGGGGCAAAAAGCCCGCAGCTTCCTGCCCCAACTGAAGAGTTGAAGGACTTGCTCCTTCCAGATACTGAAAATGGGAAGGAGTTGCAGCTTCCAGATGCAGCTGAAAAGGGGAATGACTCGCAACTATCTGATGCAGATGAAGAGAGGAAGAACTCAACTCCTCTGAATGCAAGAGATGAGGGGGAAGACTCTCAGTTTTCAATTGCAGTTGAAACGGTAAAGGAATCACACCTTCCTGATGGAACTATAAAAGCTGATGATTTACAGCTGCCTGATGCAGCAGATGACGCAAGAGCAAGTGAGTCCAAGCTCTCTCAGTCAGCTGATAATAGTGATTCTTCAGCGGCCAAAGAAGCAATAAAGGATGTCCTGGGGTCATCTCTTGAAATTGTTGACGATGTTACTAAACATGCTGATAAAAGCGTTAGTGTAAATTAAAGGCATTATTATGTCGATTCTTTCAGGTACTCTTATTAACTGTTCCATTTGCCATGCAGTGAACCTTATAATGAGTAGTGCGCTTTATGAATTAATTATATGAGCTCCTCCATTGCTCATGTTTGTCTTGTATTTACATGCCGTGTGCTCTATAAAATTCTCTTTTTTTTTTTTTCCTAATCACAGGCATCTATCTCGAGACTAACATCATCATCGTCCTAATTCCAGGAAACAGTCAGCAGTAGTCAAAGAAGAATCACCTTGCAGCTTTCGATATTTTTATTCTGGCACTGTCTACTTGTAGACAGTTTATTTGTAAGAAAAATTGGGTGTCGTTTTCCATCTGACATGGAAATTTTGTTTCAAAGATGCTTAATTATGTTAAAGGTATTGCCAGTCAGTAATATTAATTGTTTAATGGTTGTAAAGGTTCAGGTTGCTTGCATGAATACCTGTACCGGCTTTCATATCAACGTGGATAAGCTTTTATTAGAATTTATTTTTCGTCTGTTGAGGACCTCTATAGAACGACACTTGGTCAGGGAGTCTCTGATCCTAGGACGTTCATTGGCATTGCAGTAGCATAATTTGAATTTAGGTTGCAGAAGCATTTGATCTAACAATTATCTTGTAAACTGAGTTTATATTAGCTGAGGTACCATGTGCATCTGACAATAAAGATGATTGTGCTCTACCACTGGATTGGAATGTTTTCATATGAGGATTAGCAGAAGAGGCACAGTGCGTTATTGCAAAAATTGTGCTACGCTGCTTTTCTTCCACCTCCTCCTTTCCTTCTGGTTGAGAAACTTAAGGGTACACAGGAATAGATGATATGTAGGCTTTCAATGGACGTAGGGGAAAACAATTAGCAATTCTGAACTGTTCGAGCAGGCTGCTTCTCTCCACGTTGATTTATTGTGGCCCTTGCATTTCGAAGTTAGCAACACTTAAAGTTTTGGTCTATAGATGCTTCAAAAATGAGCTAGTGACTTCTGTCAACCAGATATTTCATGTTTCTCTTCTTGTTGGTGATTTTTCTCTACTTCTTTAGCACGAGCCTTTGGACTTAGTTTAACATATTTAGCGTACAATGTAAACTTTCATTTACTGTCTCTACACTTCAGCATGCAATGTAATCATTCATTTACTATCTTATCATACATCTTATGAATAAGTTTTTTCCTGCTAAACTGATTTGGTTGAAAGGCCCGGGGCGCCTGGCCTTCTCTTTGATTTTCTACTCCCAAACAAAGTAAGCCGGCGGAAGACTCTCAGTATCCTACTAGCATACCTTCTCTGTGAAGCAAAATTTATGGAACCAATGCAACCTGTAACTTGTCCAATTGGATTTCTCTTCTTGCTTAATGATCTATTTCCCATGCCATTTGGTTTTGCGTTTTGTGGTCTGGTTGACATTTCTGATCTTTTGGAAGTACTTTGCGACTGAAGGGCCTTCTTCAAAGACAGGAGTTCTTGTTCAAGATTCTGGATCCTAAAGCTTGTAGACTCGTATTCCTGCCTAGATAGCTCATATCTCTGTGCTGCAACATCTTTTTGCAGCAGGAAATTCAGTGTTCTACTGACTGGCTCTGCCCCATCACTATATGGACTCTCGGCTAGATTTAGGTTCTTGGAGTTGGGGCCCCTTGAGCTTGAAAGGCTTCCAGAGAACTCTCCGCAATGTGCAAATCTAAATGAGTCTGAACATTCTTTGAAAGCTTGGTGTGTACTGAGCTGTTGAACGAAGAGAGCCTGGACAATCAAACGTAAAGGCATCAACTCATTTTGAACTGCTTCAATGCATGCTTCCTGGGACAGTTTTTGACAGTTGAGGTATTTGCAGACAGCTCCCTTTTGCTCTTGCGATAAATCTATGTGAGCCTGAAGAAAATTGTTATAGTGTTTGCCATTAGTGGCAATTTGGTGTATATCAACAAATGTATTTTACTTTGTCAAGGCTTGCTTACCTGCAGGAATGCACTCATTGCTCTGTACAGTAGATCATGGTTCTCTCTGCAGGATAACGGTACCATTTTGACAAGTTGCATGAATCTTTTGGGATCCATTGTTGGATCAGAGGCAATATAAGATAAATATG
>CANXYI011670607.1:0-10341 GCA_948208565.1 Hura crepitans
CTACTTTATTTCCTTTGGTTCTGTACTTATTATTTCTTCTTGTTCATTCTAGGTTGTAATAGGTAGTAAATAACTTGCTTTACATGCTAAAACCTAACTTTTCACATCAAATGATTTTATACATAACTAATTGGTGTTTTCTTAAACAAAAATGGTTTTAAGTATTTCTTTAATCAAAAGTCACAATCAAATGTATTTCAATAAATGCTAATCCCCTAGAGATGGGAGTTGGGCAATTACTACCAATTCCTATGGAATTACGGGTAATTGTTAGGTCAAATAACAATTAATCCATGGCTTACTTTCTAGATGTACAAATATGTTTGTTAAATATTGCACTTTACTTCTTATACATGAGAAGGTGACATAACTACTTTAAATATAATGCATGCTTGTTTGATAAGGGATTGATAAACGTTACAATATATATGGACAACATATTATTAGGGCATGAATAAGATCTAAAATTCTGAACCTTTCTGGTACAAAAGATCAGAGGTCCTAGCATAGAGGCAAGGTGGCAACTCCACTAACCACTCTCGTCCTCAATAAAAATACATAATCTCTACACCTACTATCCACTGAAGTTCCTTATTGTGATTATTTAGATATTAGGAATTCTACAGACTGATCCTTGCTATCTACAATGTGATTGGTGGTTTATTTGTTTGAGATATTAGGAGGTCTATAGACTAATCCCTACTATCTCCTACCTGGTATTAAGATGTTCAAGTGAACTAATCACTATTATTAGACTAGGCTGATGTAGTGGTCGGGGTCCAAAATATGGGCCACTGCATAACTTTTTAGTTTCCTCTTAGTCAAGTTTCTTTAAGTATAGTCTATCTAGTCGAGCCTATTAAATTTAATTGAACTAATGTATAGACCTAATTAATGACAATTCATTTAATGATTAATTTTATTGAAATTATCATAGTGGCATAATTATAATTAAATGAATTAGGAGATTGATAAATTAGGATTAATCTCTTGTATGAATTAAATGTCTTCATTGCATTTATAGCCTATTATTGCATCTGAGTGCTTGCATATGACATGCTTTAATGTATTAGATTCACCATTGAGTTTTATATTCAATGTACTAGTGTTTTGGTGCACAGGTTATAAAGGTAAGCAGTCTAGCCTCAAAGATCAAGTAGTGTAGTAGCACAAACTGTGAAGGGTACATAGAAGTTTTTTTCTTGGTTTTGTTAGTTAGCACTCTTGTAAAAATTAGAGGTTATGGGTTTAGCATGCTTAGAGGCTGCTTTTGTTTGTATATATTAAAAGGATAGGTGGGATGTGTATAAATAGGTTGTTTGTCTAAATGGTATATTTTCCATGGCTTATTTTTATGAGTATCTGATAATTATAGGCCAAAGGTCGTGTGTGATTATGAAATGTTGTTAATGTGTGAATGAGAATACTAAAAGGACCGAAAGGGTTCAGGAGAAGTAGAAAGGTTGATAATATTATAAAAGTGCTTTTATAAGTGAAAAAAATTTTGTAATGTCACCCAAGTAGCTATTATGCTGCCTAATTTTTTGTAACAAGTAAAATGTTTATTAATCGGGTTTTATGAGTCTATTACACCATATATTGAATGGATTAAGGTTTGAACTAAGGAGTATAACAATATCTAATAAAGTTTTAAATCAGTCTTTAAGTGTTAAGGTGTCACACCTATGTTCTAAGGCTCTATGAATAGTGCCACTAGGTCCATAAAGTGTGCTCGGGGAGCTGAGTCACTTGTACGTAAACCAAGATAGTGACACTGGTTATGAAAATTTAAGGGGCTTTAATTTGATAAAAAGAGAAAAATTTAAAATTTTAGTGGAACCAACAATTCATTTCAAACTGTAAGCTACCCCTCAGTGCATTAGAAATTTTTTGGGTTGGGATTGACTTGAGATATGTCTGGACAGACCCAAAAATAGTGGACCCTAAAGCTTAAAAATTCCACTGAATGCACTGGTGAAAGAATTTTTGTAATCAGAGGTTGTTTTAAAATTGTCGTAATTTTTAAAATTGGCATGCAAATTAAGGCTTTCTAAAAACTATCTTATTAATGGAATTTGGCCATAAAAATTTACAAGCATGTAAAGGGGATTAAAATATGAATTTTAAAATAAGTGGTCTAATTTTTCAAGGTTTGTGTGAATTTTGGTGAATTTCTAAAGTTTGCCAAAAAATTGAGATGGTTTTGGGATTTTTGGGTGTTTTAGGATAACCCATGTCATGTCACATAAGCCCACAACCATGCCAAGTGGCAAAAATTTCATTCCAAGTGGAAAATGGGTCATGCCATGTGGATTCCACTCAAATAAAATGAAAAAAAAAATTCCTTCATTCCTTGTTATTGCCGATGCTAGCTCCTCCTTTTATTGGTCAGAATTTCTTTAGTTCTTTACCACAAATAGTGATTTTAGTTTATGAATTTAAGTTTGCCTATTAGGCACCATGGGTAAAAAGAATTAGGCAAAAAGGATTCTTCATTTTGGAGATAAAATTCATCAAAGATTATTGGTTCAGACTATCTAGAATTATGATCATTAGGTGAGTTCATAGCTATTTCTTCTACATTTCTTAGGATTTCTGGTTGTCATTTGATGTTAGACCATGACTAACACTTGTGTGATTATGTGTGTGAAGTGGTTGTGGCAATTGGAAGGCAAAAAAGAGTCCACGAAAGGAGGAGGAACCTCACATAGTGGTTAGATAGCTTTGGTATTCTTGGTGATTCTTGTGAATTAAAGGGGCTACCAGGCTTGTAAGTGAACTTAGAGGATTTCTTTCATGCCATGAGGTATTTTTGGATAATGGACAATAGATTAAGGTGGCTTGAGGTTGAGATTCATTAATAAATATTATAATTTAAATGATTAAAATTAGTGAATTAGTGAGCTTGGAATAAATAACTTAAGGGACTTTATACTTAGGCTTAATGTGCTTACTAATTTTTCTTTGTTTGAATGCTTGGAATGGCTATATGATATCTAAAATGACATATTTGCATGTTAGAATGAGAATTATGGTGTTTAAGGCTTGAAAATGTAATTAGTAGTATGGAATTGCTAAGTACCTAAGAGTTATATGGCCAAATTATGAGTATGTTGATTTTTCAATGGCCTATAATATGTGAACAATATGGATAGCCTCAAAATGTTAAACTCTAGGTCTAAAATACTTGTTGGTTATGACTTGTTCTAGGACCTATAATGCTTAAAAGATTTATAAACGGTGGTAAAATAACTTATTGGTACTTCTAAGTGTAAGTGTATGTGTTATGGGCTTGAAAATTTAATAAATGGTATGATTTATGTAAGTACTCAAGAGAAATTCCATGTTGAAGGCATAAATTGATGGCTTGAATTATTGATTAGATATGGGAATTAGCTTGATTATGTGGAAATGGATAAGTACTATAATGGCTTAATGAATAAACTTAAAATGACCACGAATTGGACAATAAATATGTCATAATTAGACTTGTATAAATATTGATAATGTACTTATAAATGAATGAATAACATTGAACCAAAACTTGTGGCAAAGGCCTAGAATATAGACTTAAGAAGTGAATTGAAATGTAGTATGTAAATAGACCTAAACTTGTGCCTTTGGGCTAGAACTTTAAGGTGAAAATGAATGGTATTTGTGTCTATATTTTGGACTTGGAATTGGCCTATAAATGTATTGGCTTTAGGCCTATGAATATATTGAATGAGATGTTGAAATTTGCACTAAAATTAGACCTAAGATGGTCCCAAAAATGAACCTTGAAAAGTTGTTGAAAGGACCTATAACTGTCCAGTTGACTTATACCTGAATGAAAAATGTCACTAGACAGAAAGTATTAATACATGAAAATAAATGACATGATAAATTAAAGCATATTGAATGATAAATTTAGATAGTTTCTGAATCTTGAAATACTTTTGAATTAGTACCCGATAGAGCCAAAATAAGGCTATACCGGACTGAAAAAAATATGAAGTATTTAATAAAATTTTTAACTAACTATTATTGGAACTTAAATTTTATAAGAACATGGAAATTCAATAAATAAACATAAAATAAGCTGCTAGGTTGATTAGTTAAACAACCACTAGATGGGTTGACCGATCAACTTAGGGTTTTAGCAGCTGCTAGTTGTCTAATGTTCAAGCAATGATATCCATTATGGCTGGAGAGGCTTACATGTTGATCTCCATTATGTTACACAATTGTTGTGAATAATTGTGGTTGGGGAGGCCTACGGGCTGATCTTCATTAAGTCACATAGATATTGAGATTTTATTTGTGGCTAGAGAGGCTAATAGGCTAATCTCCATTATGTCACATAGATTGATGTTATTTATTTATAGCTGGAGAGGCTACAGGTTGATCTCCATAATGCCACACATGCTAGAGCAGCGGCTGAGGTCTAGAGTGGGGACCACTGCACTAGTTATTTCCCTCTAGGTCTAGTGTTTGTAAGTGTCATCTTACTAGTTAGGCTAATGAATTAAATTAAGTAAATAATTAATATGATCATGGAAATAAAAATAAGTATAATTGGATAATATTTTCTGAATAAATTGATGAAATATAGACATAGGGCATTTTTGTAATTTTACACATATGTTACAAATGAATTGATTAATGTAAAATATCCATGCCATGAATATTAATAACTATCTTAAATGATTTATGTGAGTTAAAAAGATTATTTGATGACATATAAATGCCTTAGAGGTATTTTGGTAATTTAGCACTATAATGTGTAAATTGAACTAAAGGATTTAGCAAGAACAATAATTGGACTATACATGTATAAAAAGATATGATGACATGATTTAAATGCTTTAAGTTCACCACTGAGTTCTTATACTCAGTGTACCTATTTCGATGCGTAGGTAGTCAGATTAAGGACGTCACCTCGTAAAGCATTCAGTGGAGTTCAGAGGTTAATTTTATGTAGGTTAATCCCTATTTAATTGTATAGTTTTTGCACTCTATGTACTTAGGTGGGGAAATAGGTGTGATGTATGAAAGGGACACAGAGTAGTATCTATTTATAATAGATTGTGCCGTAATTAATTATGTGATAATTTCTTTTATGTATATGTGGTGCTTGTGAGCTTGAGGCTCTTTGTGTTTTTATTGTAGCCTGAGGCCTATAATTACTATGTGATAGTTGATGGTGATAGGATAATATTTAGGGGACTAGAAGGGTCCAGGAGATGCGATGTATGATACAGAAGTTTTTTTAGGTGGAAATGAATTTTGGGATAGTGATCTAAGCAGCCATTTTTCTATCGAATTTTTAAGTAATACCAAATTGGGTTGAATTCCTTTTACAATAGGGTGGACATGAGTAAATGAACTTAAATAGACTATAGGAATTGATCGGACTAGATTTGGAGTCAGGCAGAAGGGCTTAGTGTGGTATAGGCAAAAGTTAAATGAATGATTGTGAGAGAAGTGAAATGGGTGACCTGGCGGGAAATGCCCCTCTTATTGGGTTTCTTCAAAGATCCAGTAAGGGGTGTCATATAAGGAGTGCACACATGGAGCAGTTTCATAATAGGTGACTTGGTAGGATATGCATCGCCTATCGAATTTCTTAGGAAGTCCAGTAGTGGGTGTCACATTGTTTGGTATCAAAGCTTAGGTTATATATTCTTAGGTATCTTACATTATTTCTTTCTGAACTGCTACACTACTAAGAGGCTGATAGGTCTTATTTCTTTATGTAGTTGATCAAGATGAGTGATCAAATATCAGAAGATTGGGGAAAGGAAATGGCTAGTTATGCCCTTACAATAGTTTAGAAGGGAGTTGGTACTGTAGCCATACTAGAAACTAGTGATGCTGTATAGCAGTAATAACCATAAGCATAGCTATAGACCTTAGAATCCCTAGCACTATTATTGTAGATAGTGGATATAATCAGACATACTTTAGCAACTATTGTTCCACCTCCTCCACTAGCTCTAATACTTCTACCACCACCAACTCCTTTATAGAAGACACATTTATAGAGGATTAAAAAGATAAGAGCCATAGATTTTATGGGTACAAATGAGGATGATGTAGCATGAGTAAAGTACCGATTAAAGAGAACCTTTAAAATCCTAGAACAACTGGAGTGTATAGAGGATGAAAGCTTGAAGTGTATAACTTCTCTACTTTTGGAAGAAGTATTTCATTATGTGGGATACCATCAAGAAGAGGAAAAAAGTAACATATCTCACTTGGGAGTTCTTCTTAATAGAGTTCGGGAAGATATATATTCCATATTCATATAAGGATAAAAAGAGGTAGGATTTTCTAAATTTGAGATAGGTAGGAGAATAGTGTCAGAGTATGAAATGGATTTCACCAGATTGATAAGATATGCTAAAGAGTTTATTCCTAGAGAAGAGGAGAAATGTCAGATTTTTGAAAGGTTTAAATGTAGAACTGAGGATGTAGCTTGAGGGTTACAGATTTTGTAGTATTAGTAGGATCTGCATATTATATGGAAGAAATGGCATATGAGAAGAGGGATTTCATTTAGAAGAAGAGATAGTTCACTGTTGGGTAGTTTAGTGAAGCCACAGGTGGTAGTAAAAGAAGAAGAGAAGTACAGTCTTAATTAGTGCACTAGGCATAGAGGTAGACTCAATCTCAAAGGTCTAGGTAGGCTTTTATAGTTAGACCCTGACCACCTTCATGAGCCACTAGTGCTCCAGGACCAGTAGCTAATAGGAATAGACCTCTAACTTGCAATACTTGTAACAATAGAACTAGGGGCAATATTGGTTGAGTAGAAAGGGAGAGTGCTTTACTTATGGTGCTTAAGATTATTATCAGAGAGAGTGTCCACAAAGATACGTAGAGGGTGCTCGTACTTATGTATTTGTAGCAGCATCTCAGAGTAGAGGATAGAGGTAGGGTAAAGGGAATTAGCCTAATGCTAATTAGGGGATAGGATCAAAAGCTCATGCACCACTGAGGTAATATGCTATCAAGCCTCGTGAAGAAGTAGTAGCCCTATATGTCATTACTGGTACATTTCACTTATTTGATATTCCAATTTTGTCATTGATAGACCTAAGATTTACACATTCTTATGTATGCAGTACATAGCCATATGATAGAGGACTAAAACCTGGGCATGTAAATATAGACATTTAAGTTAGTAATCCTATAGGACAAAGTGTGAATGTGAACCAGGTGTATAGGTAATGTCCCTTAGTAATTTAGGAATGTTTATTTCCTATGGATTTTATTGAATTACTATTCTAATGTAATTTTAGGAATGGATTGGTTGTTTGAACACCAGGCTATAATGGATTGTAAACACAAAAAGTTGATCCTCTAAACTGCAGAGGGACAAGTAGTGATAGTTGTAGGTAAGAGAAACATTTCAAATAATCTCATCTAGCTATTACAGCAAGAAAAATCATTTGTAAATGGTGTGAAGACTACCTGGCACATGTCATTGACACTAATACTTCCACCCTAATGCCTGACCAGTTCCCAATAGTTTATAAATTCCCTAATGTGTTTACTAATAAGTTACCAAGGTTACCTCCACAGAGAGAGCTTGATTTTGAGATTGAGTTGTATCCCGATACAACTTTTGTGTCTATTACCCCCCATAGAATGGCACCTATTGAGTTAAAAGAACTGAAGGTGTAGCTACAAGATCTACTAGATAAAGGGTTTCATTAGACCCAATAATTCCTATTAAGGATCCCTTACTTTGTTTGTAAAAAAAGAAAAATGGGTAACTTCAATTGTGCATTGATTATAAACAATTGAATAAAGTGACAATGAAGAATAAATATCCCCCACCCAGAATAGATGATCTTTTTTACCATTTAAGAGGTGTAGGTGTATTTTCTTAGATTGATTTGAGATTCGAATACCATCAACTGAGAATTAAGGAAGCTGATATTTCTAAAACTCCTTTCAGGACATGCTATGAGCATTATGAGTTCTTAGTGATTTCATTTGGGCTCACTAATGCCCCAATAGCTTTTATGGACCTAATGAATTGAGTATTTCAACCTTACCTAGATTAATTTATGGTGCTATTTATTAATGACATCCTGGTATACTTTAAAACTATTGAAGAACATGAACAACATCTTAGGGTTATGTTATAGACTCTAAGGGAGAAACAATTGTATACCAAGCTAAGGAAATGTGTGTTCTAGCAAACTGAAGTGGCTTTTCTAGGACATATAGTGTTAGTAGAAGGTATCAAAGTAAACCCCAATAAGGTCAATATAGTGTTAGAATGGAAACCTTTAAGGAATGTGATAAAGACACCGAGTTTCCTAGGATAGCTAGGTATTATAGAAGGTTTGTGAAAGGATTTTCTATGATTGCAGCTCCTATGACTAGATTTGTAAGAAAGAATGTAAAATTTGAATAGGATGCCAAATGTCAGGAAAGTTTTATTAAGCTGAAAAAGATGTTGATAGAAATCCCTATCCTGATTCAACCTAAATAGGGTAAGGATTTTGTTATGTATTATGATGCCTCACTTCATAGATTGGGTTATGTATTGATGCAGGAAAGAAAAGTGGTAGCATATGCTTTGAGATAGTTGAAACCTCATGTAAGGAACTACCCTAATCATGATTAGGAGTTAGCTATTATTGTGTCTACTTTAAAAATTTAGAGGCATTATCTATATGGTATGAAGTGTTATATCTATATAGACCACAAGAGCCTAAAATATATCCTTACTCAGAGGGAGTTGAGCTTGAGGTAGAGAAAGTGGTTAGAGCTAATTAAATATTATAATTATTTGATAGACTACCAGCTAAGGGAATCTAATGTGGTGGTAGATGCTTTTAGTAGGAAATTCATGGTAACTTTAAAAGCCATAAATGCTAGATTATAGTACATAGGGGAAGATGCTATCCTAGCTGAACTTCAGATTAAACTAAATTTTAGGCAGTAGATTAAGGAAGTGCAAGGTGAGGATGAACAACCGGTACAGCTTTTGGGTAAAGTTAAAGAGGGCAAGGCGACAAAATTTGAATTAAGTGAAGATGGATGTCTATATTATTAAGGTAGGTTATGTGTACCTAGTACAGATGACTTGAGGTTACAAATACTAAATGAGGCATATGAATCTTCTTATTCAATGTACTATTGTAGTAGATTTGATGTCTCAATACCAATGGTCAGGTTAAAAAGAGATGTAGCAGAGTATGTGGCTAGATGTCTAACATGTTATCAGCTAAAAGCTAAACATTAGGTTCTTTTTAGATTGTTGCATCCTATAGCAATACCAGAATGGAAATGGGAAAAAGTTACAATGGATTTTGTAATGGGATTGCCTATGACCAAGAATAAGTGTGATGTTATGTGGGTGATTGTTGACAGACTAACTAAAATAACTCATTTTATTCCTATCAGAATGGATTACTCACTAGAAAGACTGGCTAAATTGTACATTGATGAGATTGTTAGACTCCATGGTATACCCATGGCCATTATTTTAGATAGGGATCCTTAATTTACTTCTAAGTTTTGGAAGAAACTGCATAAGGCATTAGGCACTAGACTGACTTATAGTATAGCCTTTCACCTTTAGACAAATAGACAATCAGAAGGGTGATACAAGTGTTAAAAGATATAATACATAGCTATGCCATTAAATTTAAAGGTAGCTAGGACTAGTACCTATCCTTAGCAAAATTTGCATATAATAACTACTATCAAGCTAGTTTTGGCATGGCACCTTATAAGGCACTATATGGCAAAAGATGTAAAACACCTTTGTGTTAGAGTGAAGTTGGGGAAAACAAGATTTTAGGAGTTAATCTAATCAGAGATGTAGGAGAAAAAGTTAAGGTTATAAGGGAAAGATTGAAAGCTACAATTGAAAGATAAAAGTGCTATGCTAACCTAAACTGGAGAAAGATTAAGTATATAATGGGTGATAGAGTGTTTTTGAAGGTATCTCCATGGAAGAACGTGCTTAGATTTGGTAAAAAATGGAAGCTAAGTCCTACATTTATTTAGTTATATGAGATTATAAAGAAAGTGGGACCAATAACACACAAGCTAGCCTTACCACTTGAGTTATAATAGATTCATGATGTATTTCATCTTTCAATGTTCAAAAGGTATAAATCATATACTTCCTATGTAATTTCAGCGACATATATTGAGGTACAGCCATGCCTGAGCTATAATAAAAAACTAATATAGATTTTGGATCGAGAAGTGAAGTAGCTGAGAAATAAAACCATCCCCCTAGTTAAGGTACTCTAGAAGCATCATAATTCAGAAGCCACATAGGAACCCGAAGAGCAAATGAAAAGTCAATATTTGCATTTATTTACT
>CANXYI011670655.1:0-12560 GCA_948208565.1 Hura crepitans
ATATATATATATATATATATATATATATATATATATATATATATATATATATAAAATATGCATGTTTATATTTGTTTGTCTATAGGTCTGAGACCCTGTGTGTTTGGTTTGCTAATGTCTGATGATGTTTTTGGAGGACCAAAAGGGGCTAGGAATAAGGTTTGGTATGAGAATGGTTTTAAAAGTGTTTTCTTTGCAGGAATATTTAGGGCTTTTCACCCGAGTAGCCATTATACTACTCGATTTTCTGTAAATTCTAATGGTCAGCATTTGGTGTTTTAACAATTTAACATAGGCAAAAATAAAAAGATAAACATATAGAAACACAAAAAGGATAGGCTAGGTCAAAATTGGTCAAACTTGGATAAGTGTTAAACAAAGGGTCCCTGGGGAAATATAAGGATGGGTGACCTCATGGGAAGTAACACTCTTTGGCAATTTCCTTCAAGAATAGGTAGGGGGTGTTACACGTTCTGTGATCTCGTATGGCCTCATGAACCTAGGACTTAACTTCCCTTTCTTCCCAAATCACAGAACCTTCTTCTAAGGCAAAACCTTAAGAAAAACCTTATCTCACACTTCATATTGCACCTCTTGTCTTTTCAAGTCTGTATATGACTTATTTCTATCAAAAGTTGCCTTTAACCTCTCTCTAATGATCTTCACCTTTTCTTCTACATCTTGTATTAAGTCTAGCTCCATGAGCTTAGCTTCACTAGACTCATTCTAACACAAAGGTGTTTTGCACTTTCTATTGTATAATGCCTCATAAGGAGATATGCCTAGACTCACTTGATGACTGTTATTATAGGCAAATTTAGCTAAGGACAAATATCAAACCTAGCCTCTTTTGAACTCTAATGCATAACCCTTTAACATATCCTCAAGAATCTGAATGACTCTCAAATTGTCTATTTGTCTATGGATGGAATGCTATACTAAAGCTCAATCGAGTACCCAACGCATTATGAAGTTTCTTCCAAATCCTCAATGTTTACTTCGGATCCTGATCTAATATAATTAAAGATGGCACTCCATGTAACCTAACTATCTCATCCATATAAAGCTCTACTATCTTTTCTAAGAAGTAGTCTATTCTCACTAGTATAAAATGAGCAGTCTTGGTCAAATGATCCTCAACTACCCAAATTGAATCACATCTACTCTTCATCATAGGTAGCCTAACCATGAAATCTATTATGACTCTATTCCATTTCTATCCTGGTATTGCTATAAGATAAAGTAATCCAAAACGAACATGATGCTCTGCCTTTACTTCCTAACAAATAAGGAACTTAACCACATATTCTGACATATCCCTTTTCATGTCTAGTCACCAATAAGAAAGCTTCAAATCTTGATACATTTTAGTGCTACTAGAATGTATCGTATAGGGAGCATTGTGAGCTTCTTTGTTGAATATGCTCCTTTAATTCTTCCATATCTGGCACACAAATTTTTTCATGTTAGTAGAAAAAGCCATCTCCTTTAATCTCATATTTTGTCAGCTTCCCCTCTTAGATACCACTTATAACACTCATCAATCTGTGATGATCTCTCTGACAATCCTTCACTTGTTGTAATAGATTAGGCTTGACTTGTATCTCACTTAACAAGGCACTATCATTTACAAGTTATAATTTGACATTTATAGCTCTCACTGCTACTATGAACTTCTTGCTAAATACGGTAGACACTACAGTAGCCTTCCTCAGATGGTAATCAATTAAGCAGTCATAATTCTTAATTAATTCTTTCCACCTTATCTACATTAAGTTTAGCTCTTTTTATATAGAAAGACATTAAAACTCTTATGGTAAGTGTAAATATAGCACTTCTCCCTATAAATATATTGTCTTTAAATTTTTAGAGCAAACACAATAGTTGTCAGCTCTAAATAATGAGTAGGGTAATTCTTCTCATATGGCTTCAATTGTCTTAAAGTATAGGCAACAACCTTGCCATCTTTCATCATAATACACCTTAACCCATTGTGAGATGTATCACTAAATATAGTGAAGTATTTCCCTAAAACTAGCTATACAAGAATTGGAGCCTCTATCAACATAGCCTTAAGCTTGTCAAAGCTTTCCTGACACTTGTCATCGAAAAGAAATTGGACATCCTTCCTTAATAACTATGTCATAAGGTTTGCTATCAATGAAAACCACTTGACAAACCATCTGTAATACCCTACCAACCCTAGGAAACTCCTGATCTCTGTGGTGTTCCTAGGTGGCTTC
Organism: Hura crepitans; assembly: GCA_948208565.1. Taxonomy (NCBI): domain Eukaryota; kingdom Viridiplantae; phylum Streptophyta; class Magnoliopsida; order Malpighiales; family Euphorbiaceae; genus Hura; species Hura crepitans. The sequence goes on from CANXYI011670655.1 coordinate 2,244, forward strand.
CACTCTATCACTGCTTTAATATTGCTTGGATTAACTCAAATACCATCGGTTAATGCTATTTAATATTGGTAGGATTAACTCTAATACCATCAGCCGATGCTATGTGTCCTAAGAAAGATACTAAACACAACTAAAACTCATATTTATAGAGCTTGGTATAGAGTTTTTCTTCTCTCAGAATCTAAAGAACTATTCTTAAATTTTATTCATGCTCTTCCTTATTCTTTAAGTCAACCAAAATATCATCTATGACAACTACCGCAAACTAATCAAAGTAAGGCTTGAAGACTCTATTCATTAGATCAATGAATGCTATAGGAGAATTGTTAAGCTCGAATGTATTACCAAAAACTTATAGTCACCATACCTCATCCTAAAAGTAGTCTTCGCCACATATATTTCCTTTAGTCTCAACTGACAGTACCCAGATCTCAAATCTATCTTAGAGAATACTCCAACTCCTCTAAGTTGATTAAATAGATCATTGATCCATGGCAGAGGATACTTATTCCACACATAACTGAAGTGAACCATCCTTCTTTCTAACAAATAGAATCGATGCTTCCCATGGTGAACACTCGATCTGATAAAACCCTTGTCTAGCAATTCTTATAATTAGAGCTTTAATTCTTTTAACTCTATTGGTGCCCTCTAATATGGAGCTATATTGAAGCAATAATAGACAAAACCTTAATACTGAACTTGAGTTCCCTTTCTAGAGGCAAGCCTAATAATTCTTTTGGAAAGACAACAACAAACTCAACCATAACTAGTATGCTACTCGCATCTAGTTCTTCCATTTTGGTGTCATATATATGGGCAAGATATGCCTAACAACTTTTCCTTATCATCTACCTAGCTATGACTGCGGATATCATATTAGACAAGAAGTTGGATCCTCCCTCTAATAACTATGATTTCAGACTTATCATTAGCTTGGAGAGTTAACCTCTTATGCTTGCAATCAAAAATCACTTGATATTTAGACAACCAGTCTATGCCTAATACCAAGTCAAAGTCATTAAGTGTAGTTCTATTAGGTTACCAAGAAACTGATTGTCTTATATCCGTAAAGGAGAATCTCTATATACTCAGTCAACTATAACATGTTGGCCTATAGGGTTACTAACCATGATCTCTAGGTCAAGTGGTTCTAAAACTAACCCTCGGTCTCATGCCCGTGATGTGCAAACATACAAATGTGTAGACCTCAAATCAATTAGTGCTTAAATAAGAGAGTTAAAGAAGAGAAAAGTACCAGTTATGACATCTAGCTCATCAGCATCCTCTCAAGCTCTAATGGCATACTATTAGGTAAGAGCTCTATGCTCATATCGAGACTCTAATCTATCTCTCTGAGCCTCCTTAGCTTTCTCTCTCCTCGACTTCCTTTCTAGCCTCCAGTAAGTATAAGTGCTGATCTCTATCTCTTAAGACAATCCTTATGAAAATAACTCTGCTGTCCATAACCAAAGCAAATACTCAGCTTGTTCTTCCAACATTCTCTCTTCTGCCACTTGAACTATATCTAACATTGAGGACTTTTCTTGCCCATTGATCTCGATGTAAAGGCAGCTTGTAATTGTTGTTGTCTAGAGTTCCCTTTATCACTTTAAGTCGAGTTCTATGATTGCCTCTACCTCTAAGACTGCTAAATAGAACTAGAAGGAAAACTTTTATACTTTTTCCTTAACTGTGGAGCAACACTAGATACTCTTAGACCAGCTAATCTCTTATTCTAGTAGAACTCTTTCTTCTCTTTTTATACTCTCTCAATAGATCTGCATACTAATACTAGCTGAAAGAAATCTCTAATCTTCATCGGCACCACCTGGGACTTAATGTTAACATGCAGCCACTTCTCAAATCTCTTGCACTTGTCTACCTTAGTGGTGATGTTATCCTTAGCATATCTACTAAGCATGGTGAACTCCTTCTCATATTCACATATAGTTATCTGGTCTTGCTTGAGATCCATAAATTAATGTCTCCTATCCATAAAAAAAGTCTTCAGTAATGTATTTCTTATGGAACTCAGCCAAGAAAAACTCCCATATAACTTGGTATACTATCTTATACTCAATGAGGTCCTTCCACCACTTAGATGCCTCTCCTTGTAAGAGTGAGGTGGCACATATCACCTTCTTTTTTGGTGTACACTTCATTTGCTTCATGATCTTCTTAGTGTGGTATAACTAATGCTTTACCTTCCCAAGCTCTATCTTGCCTTCTCTTTTGAAATCCTTAGAACCCATCTTTTTTACCCTCTTAAGTAGGTTTTTAGAAGGGCCAAACGTACCTTAAGCTATGGTGCTAGTGGTGGAGAAGCAGTAGCAGTAACTTTCCTCAACAGCTGAAGCAGCTTCTATAGGAACACTAGTGGAACTTATCCTATGGATAGATCATTTCTTGCTACAATAAAAAATACAGACCCCATTCTTATAACCTTAGGTACTACCATAGTCAGAGTATGACTCTCGACTTTATCCTCACTACCTTATGCGAAGCACTCATCATATCTATAAGTAAGAAAGTAATTCTGATAAGCCTCGACATCTAATAGTAATGTGATGTAGACTTTAAACTCTAAATCACTCAAATGTTACTAGGAACACCTAAATCAGAGCTCTAATACTACTAAATGTGACACCTTTTACCCAGTTCAAACACCGACTGATCATCTACCCTGACTAAGGAGTGCACACATATTGAGATATCCAAACTCACCTATCTTATTTCATGTTATAAAACATTATCCTAAAAAATATAATGTGTAAAATATAGGTTTTTAAAAACCTTTTTAAAGCAGTGTTACATATTCAAAAATTAGGAATCCTTATGCTAAAATTTCATAAGCATAATAGCTATACCACTATCCCAAAATTTGAATAGTAACTTACATAAGAAAATACATTTCACACACTTCTAAAACCTCCATATGATCCTCTAATCACTCCACAACACATAAAAACAATCACAAGATATCTTAACCTTAGAAAGAGACATCATACAACACAACAAATAATTAAATAGTTTATAAAGGTTTACAAAGTTAAAATCCAAAATAGAACCTTTTAATACAATTTAGGCCCGTTCTCTAAACATCACATATTGAGTGTTACCTATACATCACATACTATATACAATTATAGTCTTTACCAAAAGAATGGCCTTCTCTTGATAATTCTCGATGTTCGAGGCTTGAGTATCAAAAAGAAGTCTTCTTACCTGTGCATCATAAACAAATGATGTGATAAGTGAATGCTTAGTGGTGTAATTAAAATAACATATGTTAATTAAGCATTCTAACATACATATGTACATGTAATTCATTTCCATGCATGACCAACCCACATATTTCATAATACTTAAGCACAATGGTAATATGACATGTTTATGATCAAATGATATACATCATTCATAATGACATCCATATCACACATATATGGTAAACAAGCATTTAAAACCAAACACTTGTCAAATTCACCAATTATCAATTATACATGCACTTTACTATCATTTTAACTATCATGACATACATTATAGGTTAATTTAGTTTTTTTCCTTATTAATTTAAGCCCATTTCAAATAAGACCAAGTAGGTGCAGCTATTGAGGCCCAAAATGTGGGCCACTACACAGGATAAATCCCGCTATCTAGTGTCTTAAAGTGTTGTCTATCTATTATGGGCCTGAACAATATTAAACTTTATAAAGACAATATAATTTGACTCTTAATAATATCAATTGAAGTAAAACATGGAATTAAATAATTAAGTTGATCAAATGTTATATAAACTAGTTACTTATATAACAAGGCACCATATAGCATATTACGTAACTGGTATCTGGTTTGATAAATTTGCATGAAAATGATTATACTGTCTATGCATGTATATATATGACCTCATACGTGTGTTTGCATTCATGACATACCTTTATTATGTCAATTCCACTACTGAGTGTATACTCAATATGTCAGAGTTTTGATTCGTAGGCTATAGATAAGGTAGCGGTCTAGCTTCATCAGTGCAGTATAGCTATTGATGAGTCTCTTTTTGGTATAATTTTTGTACTCTTTTATTTATGTCTTAGCAATGCACTCATGTATATTAGGGTCAGAAATAAGTAGTGGATGTACCTTATAAAAACTCAGAAAAGAAACTATATGCTCTGTGTAAAATATATATATATAAATATATATATATATATATATATATATATATATATATATGTATGTATGTATGTATGTATATATGTGTGTTTATGTGTGTGTGTGTGTAGGTTTAGTTGTTTGATATCTATGCATCTGAGACCCTGTGCTTATGTGTGACTATGTTGATGATCATATTAGGGGATCAAAAGGGTCCAGGAGTTGAGGATGGAGACTGTAATGTTATAAAAGTGCATTTTGTGTAGAAAAAAGTTTTTCTTTTTCACTCGGGTAGCCGTTATATTGCCCAATTTTCTATAAAATGAATAATAGGCATAAACTGGTATTTTATCATACTAAAATAGGTAGTATTAAGAGGTTGTACAATAATAATCACTAGATAGTCAAGATAGGATGAATATGCTCGATAGGTTATAAGTGTTAAACAAATGAACCCTTGGGTAATTTAAGGATGGGTGACCTATGAAAAGTAGCACATTTTGTCTATTTCCTTTAGGAATAAGTAGAGAGTGTTACATTTAGTGGTATTAAAGCTAGGTTTAGGTGTTCCTAGGCATAATATACATGAATGCATGAGTCTATGGTTCTGTATATGGGTTAAGGCTACACTACATGAATCTGATAAGTTTTTCTATACAGTTATATACAATGAGTGAATAGACCCTACTAGATCAAGGGGAAAAGGTGGCTAGCTATGCTCCTACCACCATTCATATACCAAAAGTGAGTGTAACCACACTAGAGTTGAGTGATACTACTTACCAGCCACAGCCTTAAGCTCAGGCTTCTTCAGCTCTATTGTAGTAGATCGTAGAGCTATTGAGGCATATTGCTGCTCCACCACCACCACTAGCTCTAGCTCCTGTACCACTTTTAATAGCTCCCTCAGAATTATAGAAAACTTAGAAAGGGTGAAAAAGATAGGAGTAGTGGATTTCTTAGGTGCAATAGAGGATGATGCTACGAGGGTAGAGTATTGGCTAGAGCATACTATGAGAATTTTAAAGCAGTTGGAGTGCATAAAGGAGGAGTGTTTGAAGTGTTCTACTTCTCTTCTTCAAAAAGAAGCTTTCCACTAGTGGGACATAACAAAGAAGAGGAAAGCAGTAGCCAAGATTACTTAGGAATATTTCTTAAATAAGTTTCACAAGAGATATATTCTAGAGTCCTATAAGGATAAGAGGAGGCAAGAATTTCTAAACCTAAAATAGTGGCAGAGATCAGTGTTAGAATATGAGAAGGACTTCACCTATTTGAGCATATATGCTGAGGAGTTCACACCCACTGATAAGGAGAACTATAAGAGGTTTAAAAGAGGCCTCAATGTTGAGTTGAGGATACAGATTGCTACAATGAATATTAAAGACTTCTTAAAATTGGTAGCTATAGCATATGATATGTAGAGCATGCTATAAGAGAAAAGAGAGCTATTTTAAAGGAAGAGACCATTTGCTGCTTATCAAATGAGTTTGACTCTAGGATGGGGCAAAAGACAAAGGCAGTTTCACCCCGGTTAGTAGTCTTAAAGATAGTAGGATGGCAGTCCCAAAGGTAGGCCTCATCTCAGAGGTCTGGTCAGGCTTTTCCTCCTAGGCCTCAACCATCACAACAAGCCTCGAGTGCTCTAGTTTCCATAGCTAGAAGTGCACCTCTGACATATGGGAGTTGCTAGAGGAGACACTGGGTTATTACTAGTAGTATAAAAGAGGAGAATACTTTGTATGTAGAGCTAGAGACCATTTCTAGTAAGAGTGTCCTCAAAGACAATCTGAGGCTGCATAGACTTAGGCATTAGTCATAGCAGCACCTAATAAAGGACTGAGGTAGTAGAGATAGGAGTAGCTAAGTACCAATCAGAAGACCAATTCAGAGATTAGAGCTCTGACACAGAGTGTGCTATCCATGCTTGGGAGGAAGCTGAAGCACTAGATGTCATTCCTAGTACCTTCATTTTTTTGATGCACTTGTGTTAGCATTAATTGATCTTAGTTCCACACATTCCTATATATGCACCACACAAGCATGAGATAGGGGACTAGACCCAGAGTCTATAGGTTTAGACATCCAAGTGAGTAACCTAATTGGACAGAGTGTGACAGTGTATACAATTTATAGACATTATCCTATGATAATCTAAGATCAGACTTTTTTAGTAGACTTGATTGATCTTCCTTTCTATAAGTTTGATGTCATACTAGGTATGGACTAGCTATCAAAACATAAAGCAGTGATTGACTGTGAGAGAAAAAGGTTGAGTCTACATACGATAGAGGGATAAAAGATGATAGTTGTGGGTAAAAAAAAATTCCTTATCCAATATCATCACAGCTATTATAGCCAAGTGACTCATTCAAAAGGGATGTGAAGCATTCTTAGCTTTTGTGGTGGATACTAGTACCATAAAACCTAACCTTGATCAAATACTAGTGGTGTCTACATTCCCTGATGTGTTCCTCAATGAGTTACCAATGTTAGCTCCACATCGAGAGTTAAACTTGAAGATTGAGATATATCCTAGCATGAACCTAGTGTCTATTACACCATATAAGATGGCACCAGTAGAATTGAAAGAGCTAAAGGTGCAATTGTATGAACTATTAGATAAAAGCTTCATTAGGCCTAGTGTTTTGCCATGGGGAGCACCCATATTATTTGTGAAAAAGAAGGACAGGTTGCTTCGATTGTGTATCAATTATAAGCAATTGAAGAAAGTGACAGTCAAGAATAAACATCCATTGCCTAGGATCGATGATTCATTTGATCAGTTGTGAGGTGCCAGTATCTTTTCCAAGATAGATTTAAAGTTAGGATATCACCAGTTATGGATTAAATAGAGTGACATCCTTAAGGCTGCCTTTAAGACTCAATACGGGCATTATGAGTTCCTACTGATGCTATTTGGGCTCACTAATGCCTCAGCAGCCTTCATGGATCTAATGAATCAGATCTTTAGGCCCTATTTGGATCATTATTGTGCTATTCATAGATATTTCAAAACTTAGTAGGAACATGAGCAGCACCTCAAAATTGTGCTATATACCTTGAGAGAGAGGTAGTTGTATGCTAAACTAAGCAAGTGTGAGTTTTTGTTGAGAGAATTAGCTTTTTTGGGTCACATTACCTTAGCGAAGGGTATTAGAGTGGACTCGAGTAAAGTTAAAGTAGTATTAGAATGGAATCTTCCTAAGAACATAATAGAGATTCGAAGCTTCCTAAGATTGGTAGGATATTATCAAAGGTTCATCAAGGGTTTCTCAATGGTTACAGCTCTATTAACACGATTAGCAAGAAAAGATGTGAAGTTTGAATGGGATAACAAGTGTCAAGCTAGTTTTGATAGAGTGAAAAGAATATTGACAAAGGCACCTATCCTTACTCAAACAAAGTAGGGAAAAGTGTAATGCCTGTGTTTTGAGGCTTTATGAACAGTGCCACATGGTTCGAGAAGTGCACCCAGGGTGTCGGGTCACTTGCATGTGGATCGAGGTGGTGGCACTGGTCATGAAACTTTAAAGGGTCATAATTTGATGAAAAGAGTAAAATTTAAAAATGTAACAGAACCAACAATTCATTTCAGACTAAAAAAGATACCCCTCGATGCAATAAAAATTTTACAAGTCGGGATTGACTAGGGATGTGCCTGTATAGACCCAAAAATAGTGGATCCTAAAGCAGAAAAATTCCACTGAGCCCACTAGTAAAAGAATTTTTGGAATCGAAAGTCATTTGCAAATTCTCGTAATTTTTTAAGTTGGCACTCAAATCGAGGCAATTTGAAAACTACTCTACCAAAAGAATTTGGTGACAAAAATTTACGAGCAGGTAGAGGGGATTAAAATATGAATTTTAAAACAAACAGCATAATTTTTTAAGTTTCAAGTGAATTACTGTGAATTTTTAAAGTTTGTCACAAAAACTAAAATGGTTCAAAACATTTTGAGATGACTTTGACATGTTAAGATAGGGTCCACAACATGCCAAGTGGCTGAGCAAACTTGCCAAGTGGCAAAAACCATTTAAAAAATGGAAATCCACTTGGAGTGAAGAAAGACTTTCCTCCCTTTTATAACCACTAAAGTCGACACCAAAGGGAAGGAAGAATGGCCATAACTTTCTCCTCTAGCCACTAAATAGAGAGATTCTAGTTTTAAATTTTCTCCTGTGTTAGCACCACGAGGAACAAGAATCAAGCAGAAAGGATTTTTCGTTTGGGAGATAAAAATCATACAAGTTGACTGGTTCAAATAGTCTAAAATCCAACCTAAAGGTGAGTCTATAGCTATTTCTCCTCCTTTTCTTGGGATTTTTTGTTACTTTTTTTAGCTAGACCATGGCTAACATCTATATGGTAATATGTGTGAGGTGGTTGTGGCATAAGGATGGCATTTTGAGGCCTACAAAGGAGGAGAGAAGCCATCGTTGCTTGCTAGCTAGTGTGCAATTTTAAAGATTCAAGGGACTCCATCACAAGTAAGTGAACTTCAGGTCTTCTCTTTATGTGCTAAGGTGCTTAGGATGTTGAATATTGAAATAAAGTGGCTAGAATATTAAGTTTAGGAGTGATTTGTTCCTTGGTAATGTTGAATAAGTGAACACCTAGTAAATTAGGGAGGATGTTTTGAAGAGCTTGTAAAAGTTAGCTTCATTTCCTTATTGAATTTGGTGGATATGGATGCTTTTCTTTGTTATACAATGGTTAGAATGTAAATTTAGTATTCTTTGACATGTTAGAATGAAGTTTATAGCCATTTTAGTTTGAAGTAATGGTAAAATATGCCATTGATATTGGTACTCGAGCACTATTCTTAGTGGATTTCATGGTGATGGCAAGTGACCGATGAGAATTTGCTTGGAATTGAGTATAATTGTCTTCATAGCATGTATGTATGGATGATATGTATGTGAAATTAGTGAAGAATCCATGTGTATGTGTATGATGTCAAAATGGCCAAATAGTGTGTAAAGGTATGGTATGGCATGGCATGTATGTATGTTATGGTGCATGATGTGTAATGGTGGAACATGTGGTGTATGATATGCGTGTCATATGTATATGGCATGAGATGTAAGTAATCTTATATATAAGTATGGTATAATGTATGGTAAGTAAAGATAGTGTAATGTGTTAATAGTTTGGTGTAAAATGGTATAGAAATGGCAAGAGAGAAAAGTACTTAAATAAGCTTAATAGTGACCTAATGTTTGATTGACAAGTGAAACATAATTTGAGCACCTAGTGCAATTGGTTGATGAAAATTTGAGATCATATGTGACCTAGTATGGCATGAAGAATGACTTAAATATGACTTAAAACTTGACTAGAAATAATGACTTAGAAAGTGGCTTGAAATGAGCTATTAAATTGAACCTTTACTTATGCCTTTAGGGCTAGATTTGAACTATGTATACTAATGGCATTAGTGCCTATGTTTTGGCCATGGAATTGGCCTATTTGTATTTAGCTTTGTGCCTAGAAATGTGCTTAAATAGATGTTGAAAATTGTGTTAAAATTGGACTTAAAATAGTCCCAAAAATTGACTTGAGAAATGGTCAAAATGACCTATAACTATCTAGTTTACCAGCACCTGAACCAAAAATGTCACTGGACAGAAAGTATCACCTTTTTAAGTATTAATGCCATGATAAATCATAACATATGACACCTTGAATCCTGGTCATAGCAAACTTAAGATTTATTATGGAATTTTACCCAGTAGAGCCAAAATGTGGTTATACCAGTCTGGCCAAAAAATAAACTTTGAGATAAAAATTTTAACTATCTATTTTTGAAACATAAATATTATAAGAATATTTTTGGTCCATAAATAAACTTAAATTAAGCTACTTAGCCCATTAGTTAGACAACTACTGGATGGATTGACTAGTCAACTTAGGTTATTGCAGCTGCTAGTTGTCTAATCTTCAGGTAGTAATTCTTTTAGTGGCTAGAGAGGTCCATGGACTGATCTTTATTATGTCACCGAGTTGTTGATGGTATTTTTAGTGGTTGGAGAGGCCTACGAGTTGATCTCTATTATGTCACCTAGTTATTGATAATGATTATTTGTGGCTAGGGAGGCCTACGGGCTAATCTCCATTATGTCACACAGCTACTTTTTACTTGTGTTTAGAGAGGCTACGGC
>CANXYI011670701.1:0-10258 GCA_948208565.1 Hura crepitans
TGTCATTCGCTCCCGATACAGGCATGGTAGGTGCAGCTACCTAGGTCCTAAAAGTGGGCCATTGCACACCATATATCCCTTTTATCCAGTGTCTTAAAGTGATGTCTGTCTGTCATGGGCCTAAAACGTAATTAAGTTAATGATAATAAGAAGTTGACAAGCTTAAAAATAGGGAAAATGAATGAATTAAAAAAATTTAGAACCAATAAATCATTTTAGGTCAAGAACTAGTGGATGAGGAGATGTGCTCGGATGGTCTTGAAAATACCATACCCTAAATCTCAAAAATTCCACTGAGTATGATGGAGGAGGATTATAATTTTCTGAGGTCAATAGATATTTTTTTAGAATATTTTATTCTGACGATGAATAGTGCTAAAAAGTCAACAGTTGAATTTTGACCTGAAATTTTATGTGGGCCCTAGTCCTACTAATCAAGGATTTTTAAAATTGAAATGAGAATTTTTGGAGACTCATAGAATATTTATGAATTTTTAAAGGAAAAATGGACATAAAATGCAATTAAATTATTTGGTGGCCATTTGGCCCAATCCAAGGTAGCCAACCCATTAAACATAAAGGGTTACACATGTGCAACAATCATTTTCATCCCCACTAACTCCCCAAATTTGATGCCATTACCATGAAGAACACCACCATTTTCATCTTTTCTCTCTCTTATGTCCCCCAAAATTTCATGAAAAATATATGAAATTAAAACCTCCATCCATTCTAGGCATTAATTCCATCAAGATATTAAAGGAAATAGCTCAAAATTGGAAATTTCACCACTTGGGTGAATAACAACAAAAGTGAGTGTAAGCCTTCCAATCCTATTTTTTATTTTTTATATAGGTAATCTAGGCAATTCTAAGAATCACTATGGTTTTAGAATTTAAATTAGAGCTATAGATATTTTTTGGGAATTTTTCTAAGTCAAGAATGTGTATGTTTAGGGGTACCAAGGTCAAGTAAGAGAAATCAAGGGGACAAAGGTCAAAGTGGTGGAGAAAGGGTTTTACACACACCTTAGGTATGTGGAATAACTCAAACTTACTATGTGTAACATATATGTCACATTGTGTGTATGAATGTTGTATGGAAATGCTTAATTTTGGGGTATATGCATGTGTTTAGGGAAAATGGCATTATAACCATATATTTGGCATTAAAATATTAAGATTGTTAGGTTGAATTAGAAAGAATTTCATGGGTAAGTGTGTGAGTGTGTTGTGGCCGAATAGTGTGATACATTATGAATAGCATGTGTATTTATGTGGTGGATGCATTGTGTGTGCAAATGGTGTGTAAATGAAGTGTCGAAATTATAAGTAAAATGGACTAAAAATTGGTACTTTATATGGCATGTATTTGTGTCTACTTTGAATGGAAGAATATGACTAGAATTATGGCATGATAATATACCCTATATTAAGGTTTTGGTATAAGTATAGTGGCGTGAAGAAATAATGAAAGATAAAGGTGGAATGGCATAAGTGATGAAAAGCCTAAAATACCAAAATGACCAAATGAATAGTCTCAGTTGTGGAGACTAACCATATGAATAGTAACTTTATGATTGTGGGTAAAGTTACGATGACTTGTGTGGTTTTTGTCTGAAAATGTAACATAAGGGTAAAATATTAATAATTGCAGTCTAAAATGGTTAATGGCCCATCAATTAGACATCCACTGGATGGATTGATCAGTTGACTAGGGGATAAAGCAGCTCCTAGATAGTCAGTCCTTCTGGAGGGCCCACTGTTATGTATTGATTATGGCGGGTGCAGCCGCCGAGGTTCTATGAGGAACCCTACACTGTTGTGGATATTGGGAGTGGTCTACAAATAGGTCATTACTATCTACCTTTGTGATATTGATGTGATTTACAAATATTAAGAGTGGTTTACAGATAGTGCCTGCTATCTACTAGTCTGATATTGGGAGTGGTCTACAGATGGGTCCCTGCTATCGGGTGAGGTAAGTGTAGCTAGTTAGGCCCTGAAAGTGGGCTACTGCATAGGATAGATCCCACTATCCAGTGTCTTAAAGTGTCATTTGTTTGGTATAGGCCTTAAATGTAATACAATGACTTGAATGACAAGATAAGTAAACTGAATTTAATAAGTGAATAGACTTAGAAATGTTAGGGTCAGTTGATGTGTATGGAATGTGACCTGTTGCATGCTTGCATGTTTGGACATAATATGTTTGATTTATTCCACCACTGAGTGTCATACTCAGTGTGTCAGTGTTTCGATGCATAGGCTATAGATAGAGTGACGGTCAGCACTAGACATCGTCACTAGTGTAATTGCCGTAGAGTTATTTTGGTACTTTTTGTTCTTTCCTTTTAAGTTATATAAATGCACTCATGTATATAGATGTAGTCGGTTATGGGATGTTTGTACGAATGGATTTGATAACTGAATGTATGTATAGTTTTATCTGATAATGAATACCTATTTTTGCATGCTTATGTGCTGATGGGTCTACGACCCTATTATTTGTGAAATGAGGAGACTATTATGTTGTTGACTATGTTCTAGAGGACCAGAGGGTCCAGAAGGGGGTTGTGATTGAAAAAGATATTAAAAGTGTTTTTCTTTGCAAGTTAAATTGGGGTTAGTTGCCAGGGCAGCCGTTATACTAGCCAAATTTCTATAATTGTCTAATAAGGTCAAATTTGAGTTTAACGGACAAAAATTAGTAGTAATAAGAGGATAATTAATCAGAACGGGATAATGGCATGTTTGGTCAAACTTAGGTAGAAGTTAAATGAGAGGCCCTTAAGGAAATCCTAGGATGGGTGACCTCAGCAGGAAGTGGCACTCCTTACCTATTTCAGGTAGAAATAGGTAGGGGGTGTTACAGATAAAGATGAGTTATATATATATGGGTGGCCAAATGGCCTTGTAAGTTGCCTATGTTTGTGTATGCATGACTTATCACATGTTAAGGTGATGTATAAGTAAAAGATCTATTGAGCATGTATATGATGTTATAGTCGAATACCCTAATGGGATACATTTGGGAATGAAATCTTGATTCATCTACATAATATGAAATTTTATAAACATAAGTATGATAATGATAATGGACTTGTGAAAGATGGTGCATGAAGTTAATAAAGGCATTTTTATGCATGAATGCTATCTATGGCCGAATGGTCATTGGTGAGTCCATAATATGATTAAATCATATTAAGAGCAAGTATAGGCATTACCTTACCATATCTATCATGATACATTTTATGATGAATATTTATGCATACGACATCTGGGATAAACATATGCAATCACATAAATGTTTAATGGTAATTTCATAAAAAGAAATAATATATGGAGACCAAATGATAAAAATGTAGTATTATGAATGTGTGGATTGATTATATGATGCGAATGACTTGAAATGTGTTTGAATGCATATTTTAGTTTGTTTGATCACAAAAATGGGAAATATACTATAATTTCCCCATTTAGTTTGCTAGCTAAACCAAAGTAATTAAAATCTATATTAAGCATAAATTAACATGGTGTAACTATGAAATAACTGTAAACAGCCCATATGAGAAATAACCTAGTATGGATAGGTTGGCCAATCAACTAGGGAATTTTGTAGTAGCTCCTAGGGCACCTTAGTGTCTTAATGGATTTAGTCCACGAGTCTACTAAATGTTTAACCCATAGACTTTTGTATTTCTGATCTTCGAATCCATGTAGGTGTAGCTATTGCTAAGGTCCAATATGGCCACTGCACATACTCCATGCTAGTGTAGCAGCCGATAAGGTCCAGGTGGGCCACTACACACCTATGTTAGTGCAGCAGCTATAAGGTCCATATGAGGGCCACTACATACCATGATCCTCTTATCTATAAGGAAACTATTGTACTTTAAAATGGGTATAATTAAAATGGGTTTAATGAAATTTTAGTTATTTATACGTGTGATAACATAGTGGCATAGCCTTAAGCGTAATGTATGATCTGTGATGAATTTTGAGTATATTTATGTCGTATAAATGTAATATTGCATGTTATGGCTAATGTGGCATATAAAGTAATATTGTAAATGATTATGTTCATTTATATTCTCTATGATGTAATAAAGGCATAAATGTATAAGTTATTTCGATTACACCACTAAGGTATTGCTTAATGCATCATTTATTTTGTGATGTGTAGGTAAAGAGACATGTTGAGCACAAGCCTCGAGACTTCAAGTGTATCGAGAGAAGAAATATTCTTTTGGTATTATTTTTGGTTTTTGTATCTAGAATTATGTGATGTATAGGTTAAGCACTCATATAATGTATATAAAGGGAAAATTGGCCCAAACTATATTTAATGTATTCTTTTTGAACTTTATAGTTTGTAAATGTAACAACTAGAAAATTTCTCGATTTTATGAATAATATTTTTTCGGGATAAATAGTACTCTTAAGGTTCGAGACGTATTGAAGTTACTGGATGAAAGTATTAGCCATAAAATAATTTTTGGTAAAGTTTGAAATTAATCGGAGTTCATTTGATTGGTTAAAAACGCTAAGAAAAACTTTTTGATAATGTCTTGTAAATAGTGATCAAGGCAAAGCTTAACCGAAAATAATTTTCAAAGTTGCTTAAAAAAATCTAAAAACTGTATGACTTGATACTGAAAAATTTCACTGAGTCTAATAGAACTAGAATCGGAATATTCTGAGGTTAGGAAGCATTTTTTTTGAATTTTAAAAAGCGTAAAATTGACATTTTAATTTAGTTTTCTTCTATTTTTGAACCCAATTTTTATAGTATTTTAAAACCTAATTTTATCTAATTTTTAGAAGTGGAATGATAGAAAAAGGACTTAAAATGGGGAAGAAATGAATTTTTGAAGAAATTAAAAATTAATTATTTTCTATCTATAAATACTTTAAGAACTTTAACTTTCTTAGTCAAAGTTCATTTTCATCACTCACCCTTTCTTTTCCATTTTCTCGATAGCCCTCCAAGGTGAGTTTCTCCATTTTTCTTCACTATTTCATGCAAAATCAAGCTTAAATTCACAAATAAATTATAGCAAATAAGTTTATAAAGGTTCTAGACAATATATTTGGTGATATTTCGGAGAAAAATGGATGATTTTTCATGTTTTCAGGTTGAGGGGATAATGCCCATTTTTTGATCGAGTAAGAATTTTCAAATTCTAATATTTTTTTTCTTTATTAAGTAAATGCCCAAGAGTTAAAAAAAAATATGATCATTTGAATTTTTTGGGTATCGTATGAATTTTTACAATTTTTTTAAAATCAAAACTATAACAGGCAATTGTCGAAACGGCGCGGGAGTGCGATAAGGGTAAAGTAAAGGTTTAGACGAGCTTCGTAGTGTTTTTAAAACTCACTAGGTATGTTTAATCGATCTAATTATTGTAAATAAAGCATGTCATCATTTATATATAATATATGCAATTACGTATATGTTAGTATAAATGCACAATTGTATGAAAAATGGGGAAAAGAATTGTGTATGGTAAGTTTTAATGATGTGAAATTAAGTATGTATTAAGTATTGATGTTATGTGTACACGAATATAAATGACCGAATGATTAGATATGGGTATAGGTGTATGCATTGTGTTATATAGGTGTATTTGACATTTAAATGATGTATGATATCAAATAAAATATTACACCAAGATAAAAGAAGGAAGATATATATATTGATGTGTAGAAAATTAAGGTGGCCAAATGGCCTTTATATGTGCAAAGATTTATATAGTGAATTTAGTACGTAAAGATTTCTAATGTTAATTAGATATTATGTATTATGAGATAAAATATGTTATTATGATTTTATATCATAGTGATAGATATTTTTATATGTATAAGATGTTGATACTGAGTATGGTGTTAAAATATTGATTTTAGAATTATAGGTATGAACAGATATAGAAAATGCAAGGTTAAAGTATAATTAAATGAAGAAAACAACATGTTGATTGTATTGTTTATGTTCTAATTTCTTTAAGTAAATGTGTAAGCTTTAATATGAGCATGAAATTTCTAGTATTTACTCACAATTAAGAAATGGAATATTTTTAATGTAAATTGTGCTTGTAAGAGTGCTATAAAAAATACATGTGAGTGATTGAGTTATATATTATTATACTTAATCCCTTATAAAAAGAGAAATAATAAAATATTCCTGATTTTATAAAAAGGCATCGATTGTTGAGATTGAAATGAGTAAATCAAACTAAGGATTAGTAAAGAAAATGATAAAAATAAAAATAGCCCATATGAGTAACAACCTAGAGATGGATAGGTTAACTGATCAACTAGAGATAGATAGCAGCTGCTAGACACTATGGTGTCAATTTTTGGTTACGGGTCCACTTATAGTCTAGCTCTAACCTATATATGACAGTATTGGATTTTCTACGTGGGTGCAACTACTATTTAGGTCCCTTGGGGCCACTGCACGGGTCTACACTGTTGTAGCAATAGTTTTAAGTCCAAAATATAGACCACTGAACAAGATAATCTCGATATCCATAGGTGTTATGTTCTTAAAAATTTTAGGCAGAGTAAACATAGTTATAAACATTTGATTATTGAAAATATAATTTTTTATTTTTATTTTTATTTTAAATTTAATGGCATGAAGAAATATGCAGTTGGAATATAGTTAATGATAATATAATTAAAGTATTATGAAACTATAAGAGTTTTGAGATTTATTAGCTATTTACGAGTGATGTATGGTTTGAATAAATTATATTAAATATTGGTTTAATGTTATGAGAGTAAATATGGGTGAATGTAAATAAAAAAAATTGGTTACGTACATACACTTTGCATGAGTTATTGTTAAATACATTGTTCATATAAATTATGAATGTTATTGACATATATACACTGGTTAGAATAAGATTGTGATATTATGGTTATATTCGATAATTGTTTCGATTACACCACTAAGTAATATACTTAGTGCATCATTTTGTTTTCGATGCACAGGTAAAAAGAACAATTGAGCCATGCCTTAGAATAGCCAAAAAAGCAAAAAGAAGGCTTGATTTTGGGTAAATATTTAAGATGTATTGGGTTGTATTGTATAGATTGTAAAAAGTTACACTCTTATGTCGGTTATGTAATTTTGGCCTATACATAAATAATTATCATTTTTGTAAAGTGGTTGTAATTGTAAATCTAAATACAGTTTTAAATGAAGTTATGCACGTTTGACATCTCTTCCTGAGGTTGAGATTGTGTTGTTGATTTTGATGAGTTAGAGTGATCAGATGGATCACGAAGAAGTGGGGATGCATGTAATTGATTATAAAAGTGTTTTTCATAGGTTGAAGAATTTTTTGATAGTGCCCGATATAGCCATTATGTTGTTGAAATTTTGGCACAAGGATTCCAAATTTTTAGACCTGTAATATGATGTTAAGAAGTTTTAAATAAATTAATAATGTTATATTTAACATAATCTTAAATTTTTATTTTTTTCAAATAGAAAAATATTTATAATAAATTTGTCATGAGTTTACGATAAAGTGCAGAGAGCTTCTAATATGTCGCACACCTTAGTCATGTCAGACGACCAGCCGATGATTGAACTGGGTAAGGAGTGTCATAGTAAAGCATTTTAATGTTGATTTTATTTTGTTGTGTTGTATGATATCTCTTCCTGAGGTTACATTGTTTGATTGTGTTTATGTGTGCTGTTGGAGTGATCAAAGGATCACAGAAGTGGGGAAAATTATTTATAAAAGTGATATTTGATTTGTAAGTTACTATTCATTTTTAGGAAAACATCCCAGTACAGCTGTTAAGTTGCCGGATTTTCGACATGAAATTTCCTAAAGGTGAATTGTAACTATGTTTTGGAAAAAATTTTGGTAACCTGTATTTCTATAAGCATTGCATGTGATAAATTGAGTTTTCAAACATAATAGTTTTTAGATATGGGTTGTTAAGTTCGAATAATGCATTTGCGTGTGCACTCCTTAATCGGGCTCAATGATCGAACTGGGTAAAGGTTGTCACATTAGATGTTCTAATCGCCAGATCCAAGTGAGAGGTGGTACACAACTAACTATCCAACTAAATCTCATTCTCATCTTAACTAATAACCCATATAATTATAAAAACAATATAGTTTACGACCCTTTTCTGAAAACAAAACTTATCATACAGCTTATAAATGGTTGTTTGGGGACACTAGCCAAAATAGTAACCTGTATTGAAACTACACTTCTATAACTCAAACATTATAACCAACTCCTCTATAACCTTTCTGATCATCCTTGACATTTATAACATTCATCCTAATTCACATATATACGCATATTCTCAACATTGTAACTAGCATATCATGTATACTAATCATTCCCTTATTCATTCATTATTTATCAATTCCACAGTTATGTATTAATCATATATAATACACATATCATTCTTAATCAAATATAAGAATAACTATGTTCCATCGATACATAATACTTTCATCATACAATCCTCAACACATATACATATATATACCAGCCCATAATCCATAACAATATACATATGAGTGCTATTACAAATATTTCTTTATTTCATACACATAATACATAAAAGTCTTGAAACAACTTTTGTTCAACATCCACAATCTTTATAGCCTGAAGATATATCATATAAGCCATTAAAAACCTTGTGCATTACAAATAAATGATGCAATAAGTTTTGTGGCTTAATGGTGTATCCAATCATATTATGCATGTATATACATTAATATTTTCCATCTCATTCATAACATCATACATAACATGGATCTCATATAAATAGGGTGTTTCATTTAAAAAGGGTGCATCACAACCAAGTTATATTATATCTTCATTATATGTATAAATTTATTTCCATTTACAATATCTAGCATCATAATTATTCTTTCTATTTATATATGAATATCAATTATTTCCTATTTGATATCCAATTATTAACTATTTTATTATAAATTATATTCCATCATTTTATCATGCAATAACATTACATCTTCACATAAGGTTTTCCTCGTACTGCCTATTGCTCATCAACTTGTATTTTTTAAAAAAAATGTAGTCACTCACTGGTTACACACATATACATATATATATACATATATACATATATACATACATACATACATATATATATGTATATATGTGTGTGTGTGTGTATACAAACACACACACACACACCTGCATTATTGCATTCATATATTTATATCAGATATAACATAAGCAAAAGCATTAATAACATAAAGAGATCATATACCTACATATAAGCTTAACATTCACAATGACAATACTTACCATAATACATTTATATACTTTATCATTCAATCAAGTTCTCATATCTAGTAACATTATGCATTAGAATAATGACAACATAAATAATGGTATTCATAGCATAACAAAATCATATCATACATACGAGCTGATAGTCAATCTAATAAACTTCATTACTTTATCACTTATTTTCCATGTCTATGAATGTTTTATCTCACTCTTATTAAATATTGTTATCCGAATATTTTGCCTATACTTAAGAGACAGTGACTAAAAATTGGATAATGGGACTCTCTAGCCACACAGGCTATATGTGTGAGTAGGGGCCCCTAAAGACCTATACGGATGCTGCACTAGCCTAAGTATATACAATGGCTCCTTTGAACCTATACGGCCACTACACTAGCTTATGTATGTGTAATAGCCTCTCTGGACCTATCCAGCTGCTACACTAGCCTAAAGGTGTACTCTAACCTCTCTAAACCTATCCAACTATTATTCTAACCTAAATATGTGATGATATCCAAATATATGTTAGTGGCCCACATAGACTTATACAGCTACTACACCAGCCTAGATATGTGTAATGGCTTTGTAGACCTATATGGTTACTGCACAAGCTTGAGTTATTTGCAGTGGCTACATATGTTTATATGGCTGGTACACTAGTTGTAACACCCCTATATCCAACTGATACACTAATTTAGGTATAGGACGTCACATGTTCGATTCTATTACCATTCTCTTATTAAGCCTCTTATACCCTTTTATTTAGTTAAGTCAATGCAATCATCATCCCAATTTTTTCATACCAATTCAAATTTTTTTATGAATATGTCATATATACCCATCACATTCAAATAATACATGTATAAACCTATTAACAATATTATTAGTACTTAAGAATCATTTAATACAACTATCTTTTACATGTCTAAATTTATAATCAAACATTTTAGA
>CANXYI011670756.1:0-10304 GCA_948208565.1 Hura crepitans
TAATTTTTTAATAAAATAATATTTTTAAAAGAAAAAGTTATTTTTTAAAATTTTTATGAGTTATTCATATTTAAAAGTAGTTAAAATAAATTATTATTCAAGAAAATTAATATAAAATTAAATCAATCAATTTAATTTTGTGAAAAAAGAATTTGACTTGAAAATCCTATTAGACCCGGCTCGAACCAAAGTGGCCCAACTTGAGAATGATCTGAAACTTATGATCCGACTCGAATCTGTCCGATCTAATCCGTTTGACATGTCTAATATCAAATCACGCTTTTTAATATTCAAGTTTCAAAAAGTGATTAATCATCAAAATAGTCTCATCATTATTTTCATCATTCTTGCATCTTCGTTTTTTTAATATGTTTATAAATAATATTTAAATTTTAAGTAATGAATTATAAAAATTAATTTTTCAATTACCTAATTAAATTATAATTGATTCTTTATAATTTATCGGTAAAAAATTTTAATAAATTAATTAATAATGATAATAAATAATTCTGAATAATCTATTAACATTTATATTTATAAATAATTGATAGTTGATAAAGAGATATAATTATCATTATACTGACCCAAACATAATTTTGAATCAAAAAAATCACATCACTAATCTGCATTTAATCTAAATAGTTAATAATTGACTCATGGATCACGTATCTACCCATAGCCTTTTTTTTTAAATATTTAAAATTTCATTAATTTATATTTATTATTTTATTGTAAATCTATATGTATATTTTTAATATTACAATATTATATATACTTATCACTATTGACAAATTAATTATACTTTTCTTTTTTCCTCTCTCCCATTTCTTATTTCTCCTTTCCAATCTCCTTTCTCTTTATCTTCCATTTAATTTATTTTAATATAATAAAATAAATTAAAATATCATTTTATTACTTCATTATAAATTTAAAAAATTATAATAAATAATTTAAATGGTTTTATATTTATTTAGAACACATATAAAAATTTAAAATTTTTTGGACAATTATAAATAATTAAAACTATTTTAAACTTATTAAAAATTAAAAATTAAAAATAAATAATTTAAAAGTCAAAAAATTATGAAAATTTTTTAAATAATTACAAATCATAGCTAATTCAATGTTGTGATTTTTCAAAATTTAAAACAAAACATAATGTACATAAAAATTCTTAAAAAGTAATATTATTTTCAAAATAATCTAAAATTTTACAATGATAATAATAATTGTAAGCCACAATATAAAAAGCTTTCTTAAATTTTTTATTTATAAATTAATTAATATATTTTTTTATAAAATTTCTTATATAAACTATATTAAATTCAATATATCACAATAAATTAAAAAGTAAAAAATATTGAATTAATCACTATACTTTTTTAATAAAATTAATGATTACATAAAATATTTAATTCTTATTTTTAGTAAAAAATATTTAACTCACTTTTATAAATATAAAATTAACTATAATTATCTTTTTTTTTATAAAAAATTGAGAAGATGAAAAAAGAGAATAAAAATATAAGAAAGATGAGAATGAAAAAAATATGATAATGTCAATAGCTTTTTAAATAATATTTTCAATAAATAATAAGAATAAATATATAATTTATAATCCTATCATAATCCAACCAATTAATTTAAAACGTATAAATTCATAATCTAAATGATTTTAAATTATACCCTTAATTAAATATTTTAAATAAATTATAATATTTACTAATTATAATCCATACAATCTACATTTGAACATTCCGACGAAGAATATTGGTGCTTAACCAACAAGGTTTGATACAATGACCTTGAAATTGCAAACCTCAATCCCAATAACTCCCCTGGGAAACCAAAAATTTGAGAAAAGAGATGCAAATCCCAATTTATAGCATGTAAAGTATTGGGAGTCGGGACTAATAAAAAGACTAGCAACAAAAGAGGCTCAAATATACAAGTTTGAGAAAGAACAGTCAAACCAGGAAAAACCATTTCCAAATTTACAAGTAGGTAATTTTTAATGAAATGCCAAATTATTTATGGATTCACAGCTACGTCAGTCAGGCGTTTCTTTTTTCTTTTGTTTATTTTTTTTCCCCGAGATACTAGCTTCTCATTTACAACGATCCGTTTAACGATCCCAAAGGATGAAAGAACGAACATGTGACGAAAGGATAACAAGCATAAAGAGCTAAAAGGTAGTTTACGCTGATGAACCATTAACCAAGCAGTCCATGGCTGCTTGCCAGTTCGAGTTGAAAAACAAACGAGCATCATCCTTAAAGGCCAACCTATCGACTATTCATCACCGCCTTAAGAAGCACCCAAGTCAAGTAAACCTGCAAAGCAAGAAAATTGCAATTACTAGAAGTAATTAAACGAGGACAATTAAAAAATTCTTATGACTTCGTAACTGCATCGTACCACAACAATTT
Source organism: Hura crepitans (assembly GCA_948208565.1). Taxonomy (NCBI): domain Eukaryota; kingdom Viridiplantae; phylum Streptophyta; class Magnoliopsida; order Malpighiales; family Euphorbiaceae; genus Hura; species Hura crepitans. The sequence continues at coordinate 2,430 of CANXYI011670756.1, forward strand.
CATTAGTATGTCCCCTCCAAACATGATACTGTCATTTATAAGCATAGGACCATTGCATACTACCGATTAAAACATGATAGTGAACCATTGTCTTGGGTTTCTCATCTTCCATCAAGAGTTTCAAAGATTAACTCTTTATTTCATCTTCTGTTCATGCATTTCTAAAATAATTTATTTAATTAAGATGCTAGCTACATTTAAAAATGGTACGAAATTGGTTATGTTTATATTTCAGATAGAATTTCAATTATTTTTAGGTATTTAACATACATAATCTTCTACAGAAGATATACGCTACCTAATAATTAGATCAATAACAAATCCAAAATTCACAAAAGCAATAACCTGATGTAACATTTGAGGTTGAATATTCTACTAACCTGGTGAATGTTCTCGCTCTGGAACACATGGTCCAATTACTGAAAATTAATTCCACACAGCAATTGATGATCTCTGAAAAAAATTCATCCAAACAAACATTGTTGAAAAAAACTAGTGCAAAAAAATTGTTGAAATGAACAAGTATAGGGGTGTACATGTGAAAGAAGACGAGAGATATATGCCTTTTTCATTTCAATATGGGAGCATAAGGAGCTGGGCATGGGGAAACTGTATGATCAGGTAATTGATTAATCAAATCTACCGCTGCCTGAAGACATGCGTTTAGGATTTTCTTTTCCAATCGAACCAGCTGTGTAGCGACTCGTTTCTTAGGGTTTAAATTATGATCTGCCAACTAATGCAGCGAACAAAATAAAACATGAACTAAACATTGTTACCAATAAATAATAATTCATACAGTCAACATTTCTGACGTAGCCAAATGTACCATCAGTTCATCTTCACTCAAACTAGTAGGATAACCAGCCAGACGTGTCTTGAAATAATCAGCAAGTTGGTCCAACACAGCTCGTTCCATGCAAGGGCTAACCTATAGCAACCAACGACTCACAAAGTGATAAAAAGATGAGAGACATGTGCCTCTTGGAATAAAGCAATTTCATCACAAAACGTTGCGTTGTATGATAATATTGAAAGTTAAAGAAATAACTAAAATCATTATGTTACTCCATCTTTTTGCATAAAGCTATATTGGAAAAAAAGGGGGTTACAAGCAAGAAATTCTGTTATGGATGCTGGCCCAAAGTAGTAGTATCCTTATATTCAATTGGCAGAATTAGCATCTCTCTTCGAAGAGTTATTTTTGCTGTAGGATTGCTATTAGTTTATAATTCCCTATTATGACTAATTGTACTAATATTGGGAGTCGGTATTTTATTTGCTGTTGTAATAAGACTACTATTTAAAGGACAAAAGCCAAAATAAAACCCTAAGCTGTATTTTATCAGAAGTTAAATAGATCTAGAGCTCTCTTAATGAGGTCTAAAGGTTTCATTCTCCTCTTGATGAGTTTAAATATTATTCAAGATAGGTCGATCTAAGAATTGGAATAAAGCAAAGGCAACTGATTTCAATTTTCCCGTAAACTGTCCTGCGACACAATCCTATCCTTGTATTCTTAACAACTCTATTTCAGCATTTCGGGTGGGCAATTAAAATGAACTTATTACCTAGCATAAATGCCACAAAATATCCAAACTACTTAGGCAACATAACTCAATAAAAATGAACTTACTGGACATATTGGACCTTGAGAAGAAATAACAGATTGCATTTCAGAAGTATCTGACACATAGCCCAATCGTAAATAAGGAAGAATTTCTGTGATAGCTTCTTTCTCTTTTCCCACATATATCTGCAGGAAGGACTCGTTAAAAAATTCATACAGACATCATACAAAAACTCCATAGCTCAAAAGTATAAATTCATACTTGAAAACTTTGTATTGATAGTTTGCCATTTCTTTGAGCAACCATTCTCTTGTCCTGATATTGAGGATCCTCAGTGTTGAGTGCTGCCTGTAATATAGTATACACAGTGCAATTTGAAAGAATTGATTTAGGAAAAAAAAATTGAAATTAGGGTGCAAAATAACTCAATATTACCTCCAACACTATACGATCATAATGATTGTCTTCATCAACAAACCCATAGTTTATAAGCAATTTTGAATTAGGTTGTGGCCCACACCTAAAAGAGTACCCAACTTCAATTTTATAATGAGCAATTCAAAACTGAATAGGGAAACTTGAAATGCAGCTACCAAAGCAACGTTATACCAGACGACAATTGGATCCCCAGCTTTGTATGGGCGATCAACCACTAGTTCCACTGCATCATCAACAGCACTTAGCATAGCCTTGCAGTTGCTCCTGTAAGCTAGCAAAGGGGGTCCAAGAGGAACCAAAGCAAATCTCCGAGCCAAACTGACTTTCTGAAGACAAAAGGGTATCAGTCCATCATTGTCTTATTTCAGAAACAGTCACACGTAAAGGTAAGAGACATACAAAGCTCACTATGCAAAGGACAACGTTTTAAGAAAAAACTAGATTCAGATATTTAGACAACAGAAATAGCACAACCAGATTGGTTAATCCCACAAGGAATGATAGGAAGACCATAGAGTCACTTTCATATTTGTGATATAGGCACATCATATTCACTGACCACCATAGAAATCAAGCAATTCGCAAGTGCACAAAAAGACAGAGAGAGATTGCAGGTACAACAGCAATTAACAGTCCATGAGTGGTTGAATATTCATGATCACTTAGTAGTAGTGATAAACACTCTCGCTCAAAGCAACTCGGCAAAGTATGTTATGAGCAATATTACAGAGATCAATGAAGCCTAGTTATTTCTACTGGAACAATTACAATTATTGGCACCTGTTATACTATTCTACTAGAATAATATACCTGCAAGTGCACAACACAGGATTGAATTGCAACAAAAGCTTGCTTGAAAATCTCAAAGGGAAAAGCTTCAGTAGGTATGTCATATGGGTATTGCTGCAAAGTGCATATGAAATAATCAGAAAAATGTCATGAAGAATACTCGATTTCTTTTCCAAAAATAAGAACAAAACATCACAAGGAGATCTTTGATTAACAAGCAACAATGTTGTTTTCTAGAGCAAGTTGTGCATGTAGGAGTATTACCTGAAACAGAGAGCCAGCCATGAACCAAACTGTATCCAACTCTTCATACTCTCTTCTAATCCCATCTGCCCTTTCAAGAATTTCAGCCTACTTCAACAACAATAGAATGTCTTTGACATATTTAACCAAAAAGCATTTCATCAAGGTCATATGCGAGAAGGGGAAAATAACATCATTGTGCCGGACTCCATGGTTAAATAACAAAGAAGGTACAAGCATCCATTACCTTAGTGGGACTACCAGTCAGGTATGTCAATTCCACTTCTGACCACAGAAGTGGAGATTCCACAGCTAGTTGGCCCCTACCTCGCTGACGATCAAGCTCTCTTATATATGGATACCAGAATGACTTTTTCCCTTGCTTTTTCTCATACATAAGATACAATGCCAAGCATGCCAATTCCGACAGTTTATTTGTGGTTAGCAGTTCCGCTGTATAAAAGACCAAGCATATAAGAATGAAAAAAAAATTAAGAAGTTTGAATCAAGCTGATTCAATCATGGAAGTTGAACACCTGAGCATAAACTCGTCACAGTTGTCCATCATAATAACTTTAAGGGCCTTATCATTCAGTCATGGGGAAACTTGGTTACAAGCTGATAAGCCTACAACCAGTACGACATAAAGTTTTACTTTGTGTGTGATGCACAGTCAAGGCTCTATAAATTATAAATCGAATAAGTTCTGAATATAAGAAGCAAAATGCCCTCCATCTCATCTTCCATGTGGGCAGATTCAAGCACTCCCAGATGTGGAACATACCACCCCATGTAACGGTCATAATGCTAAATATAAAGTCCAAGTTGTTCTATAAAGTCATCAAGAACAATAAGCTAATTATAACAGAAGCTTAAAGATCCAATCCATTTCTGAAGAACGAAGGAAGAAACCAGATTATTTTTATCCTACTTTCAAATCGATGAGCCTCCAATTTGCGCCGAAGAATTAGAATGCAATGCTGCAACTAATTCCTAGTAAGAAACAAAATCCCACTTCAAAGAAAATAATTACAAAGTGAAATTGCAACCTACCAATGGTTTCGTTTCCTAAAACCCTCTCGAGAGTCACAACTAGTGAATTTGGAACCGAAAATGCCACGTCTCCCGCCTGCAATAACACAACTCTAAAGCTTAACCAGAGCTCAAGAGAAGAATAAAGAGAAGAAAGCTTCAAAAGAATGACCTGCAGATCCTCACTGGCAGCAATGTAATGAATGGGACTATGCTTAGCATCGTGAGAAGGTCTCTCTTTAAGAACCACTTTACAAGGAGGCAATCCATTCTTATGCATCCAAGATTTCAAATCCCCAAACTCCACCTCTTCTTTCTTGCTGACAACTCCACAATCAGAACCGCGCTTCTCATCATCTTTCCGGGAATTAGCCAACAAAGTCTCGGAGCCGGAGGCGGAGCAGAAACTTCTGGGGCGAAAAGATCGAAATGAAAGGGTGCGTTTAGGAATGTTGCAGGGCGAGGATGAAACCCTAGAAAAAACAGCTAGAGGAGAAATGCATTTGTCGTGCAAGGAAACGGCAACATCCATGGAAGGGAAGATTTGGGGATTCAAGGAGTGAGAGAAGTGAAGATATTTTAGTTGGTTAAGAAAGATCGTCGAGGATAACAAGTGATGCAAATAAGGTGACATTGAAATTGTGCTTTTGTACCTTTGTGGAATACATATAACAACAAAATTTATATGAACTTGTAATTATGTAGTTTCCCAAAATAATTGAAGTAATACTTATTTACTTGTTCTTTTGAGATAAAAAATTATTTTTAATAAGATGACGATATTGGAAAAAAATATCAAATGACGGGAAATATTATGTATTGAAAACTTGTTTCTTAAAAACTAATGTTTCAAAGGTAAATTATGAGATTTTTAAAATAGAGAGGGAATTTTTATTAAGGCAAAGATTGTAAATTAATGGGTAATTTTCACTCATGATTGTCGAATTTTTAATCCATATTTAAGTAGTCTATGAATTTTATTTTGTATTTCAAAATTTATTTATTTTTTAGGGTAGTAACCCCAAAAATCTCTGGTATCGGCTAATGCTGGTAAACGTGTTAAATTACGTACGTGGTCCTCGAACTTTATTTTGCATATCTATTTAATCCCTAAATTTTAGGTTGACTCCAAAATTTAGATGAAGGCCATTAATCCTGATCCTCAAAAAAGGACAAAAATACCTTGAACAATTAGGTGATTTTTGAAAATACACATAAAAAATGAATGAACAAGTAAAGAGTTCAAACTCAAATAGCCAATCAAGATTATCTTTTTGAAAATATTGGAAGATGATGTAAATAGGTTCTTTGAGCATTATCATGCCATAGAGAGCGTTGAAAGCATACTAAAAGCTAAACATGCTTTAGCAAGTGAAGTAGGAAAATTGGTGAATGAAAGACTTGATGTAGTCGAGAGAGAGTGTAGGTTGAAAAAACTTGATGGAATCTAAAAGAGAGGATCCAGAAAAAATGTGGAGAAATTAAGAAAAGAAAAAATGGTTCTTTTTATTTTAGATCATGAAAATAATGCTGCCAATTTGGACAATTCCAATAGACCTTAGAAAATCTCTAGGTCTAGTAGATGAAGCTCTAATGCACATAAATGATAAAACTTTTAATGATCTTTTAACTACAAAAAGGGCTTTATACAAACCCAACTATCCATATAGGATGAAAGAAGAATTCATACTAAAGAAAACTTGTTGAGGTCAGTAATAAATCCTATAGCTTTTCTCAGTCTAGATTGTGAAAAGAAAGCGTTTGAGAGGATAGATGAAAGGGCTACTATGATTAGGTTTGTAGTAAATTCAAGAAGCTTTACCCTAAAATAAGTCTATGAACTTTGCAAAGCCACCATGTTAGGAAATGCATAGAAGTATTAGACCATGTTAGCAGAAAACACCAAAATAATAGATGAAATAGATAAAGAATTGTTAACAGATGGTATGATTGCCATAGTAGTAGACATTTTGAAAAGAGAATTTTGTGGGTTTTCATTCTCAATAGAATCTTTAGAAAAAGAGTAATCATCAGTGGCTTTGATGAAATTGCAAAGTTGTGATATGTGTTATTTCGAGAATTATGCATGTGAATTCCAAAGATATTAGTACAATATTGATTTTGCAACTCAAAATTACATGTCAAAAATGTTTTTTGCTAAGCTTCTAGAGCCATGGCCAAAAGTAGCCAAAACAGCCTATCAACTACTCCTAAATGAAGACAAAGTGGTAGATAGTCTAGGAGAAAAGATACAGGCAATGAAATATACCATAAGAAAGGTGTATATGGAGTACCTAGTAAGGCAAGATGTGAAATGTCTTCCTTATTTGAATAAGAGTTGTTGTTCTCAAATTGAATATATGCCAAGAAGGTATGGTTGTCTATCTAGACATGACAATCAATTGAGAACGAGATATTATTCAAAGAAAAAATTTAAAGGGTACTAAAAAAGAAGAATATCAAAGAGAGGAAAAGATGAGAGGAAGAGGTTGGATAAACCTTCTAGGTTTATCAGGTGAAAGACTAACTTGAGGGAAAAAAGATAAAATAGAAGCCTTCAAAAGAAAATATGGGAGAGAAACCAAATGCCCTAAAGAAAAACCTTTGAATAGCTATTCATGTTGTTAGATTATGGCACAAAGAGTCATAAGGCTAATTCTTATCCTCACAAGAATAAGCGAAAAAAAACCTCAAAAAAAATTTCTTTGAAAATGAGAGTTTACTATATGAACCTATAGATGAGAAAGACTTGTCTGATATAAAGTCTGAAATAGATTCAATATATAAAGTGGTATATGAAATTGATATTGATGAATCTGACTTATGGATAGCTCAAATATTCATGATGAATGAAGCTGAAGCTACCCTGGAAGAAAAGTTAGTCCCTTAGGACAATACTCTAGCATAGGAAGAATCCTTCTAGTATAAGGACCCCTTTAGGAGTTACATAGAATGGAAATTGCCTAACATAAACATCAATAATATCTATAGCAAGTCTAGGTTCAAGATAAAATCAATTGTAGACATTTCCCATTTTGAGCCAATGGCTCAGGTTTTTAATATAGAGCTAGAAACATTATATGTGTCCTTAATCAATCTAGCCAAAAAAAGGGAAATGGCTAGTAAAGCCAAAGGTGAGTAGAAATACATTCACATATGGCTTGTGCAAGTAGGGGTAATCCCTTTATTCTGTAACGTCTGTCAATCGCAGTTTCATGAATAGTACATTTGAGGCATGAATAGTATCTTTTGGGACATTGAGGCACCATATGATGGCTAAAAGATGGCATACTAGTTATAAAAATTTGATGAGCCAAAAAATAATGAAAATGAATTAATTAAAACTTTTAATAAAAACAATAAATTATTTTAGGCCAAGAAGTAGTGAATAGTGACCTTAGTTAGGTTTGTGTTGGGATAGCTTCAGGATGTGCCTGGATGGACCTAATAGTATCATACCCTGAAGCTCAAAAATTCCAATGAGTCTATTAGTGAAGGAAAGTATTTTGAGGTTGTTGATATTTATTCGAAATTTCTTAATTGCATGAGTGAATAGTAACCCCAATTTTCAAGAGAGTTTTGACCTGAGATTTTACAGAGCCTTTAATGTGCACTATCAAGAATTTTTGGCACTGAAATTATGATTTTTGAAGGTTTACAGAAATTATTTTGAATTTCTAAAGTTTAAAAAGAAATCAGGTTAAAATGATCATTAGATCCACATGGCGTAATCCGGGCCGTCCACCTATCTAATATAAAAGGGTTAGCAATGTGGGGGTGCCATATATGCCAAAAAGGATCA
>CANXYI011670965.1:0-10663 GCA_948208565.1 Hura crepitans
CTTACTAATTGATCTAAGAAAGCCCATTGGAAGCTCTCCTAGTGGGTCAGTATCTATTTTGGTTAAGGTCAAAGCCTTGAGTATGCTTAACAAGCCCAATCATTCACTAAATGGTAGGAATTATATGCCAATTGCATCATATGCAACTACTGATAATTGGGTTATCAACACTTGATGTGTATGTATCATATACACATTTCCCTAATCTTGCCCCATGATTATTGGCCTTGAGTCTGCTTAACAAACTAATAATTATACTAAGACGGACCTATCCATATGATTTAAAAATATTCAATGTAGCATAGGCTTGAGTATGCTCAACAATCCAATACTAAAGAGAACTTTGGTTGAACTCATATTAATAAAAGGCTTGCAAGTTTTATATTATCAAGGGATTTCTTCCCATTAAGTCTGATCAAAGTTGTATACTTTGGTATGTTCATGCAAAGGGATTTCACAAGCTTTGGCATGCACATGTATATTTATTCTCATTAAATCATACATATGCTATTTAATCACATCAAATACATGATCTAGCTATGGACTTTTACTACATTGATTTCCTTGAACCAAAGGAAACCAATTTGGGCTAGATCCTAGGTAGTTATGCATAAATTACAAACCCAATAAGAAATAAAAGAACACTTCTATTTATTTCTTCTTGGTGGGCCTTCTCCATTTTTGCTCCTTGTATTTCTTCATCCTAATCTAACCCTATGTTATCTAATTACATATCATATAAATTAGAAGACCTCACATAACATGTGAGGGAAATTAGATGAGAAGAGAAATACAATAGAAAAATAAGATACAAGGCTGGACATAGAGGCCCAATTTAAACAAAGAAAAAATTCATGCAATGTAGATTAACCTCATTGCTCTTTGTCCATAACTAGTCATCATGCCAAAGATACACCCTTAACATGCATTTCTAATACACATAATTAACTTGTAATTTTTAGATCTCACTTGGTTGAAATTAGTTTATTTTACAAGTCTTGCAAAATTAACATGCCATGCATGCTTAGCTCAGTGAAATTTTAAATATGGCAATTAATCTTATTAATCCAATTAATCAAATTAATTTCATATTTAAACATTCTTTCCAATTTAGAAACCATTTCTAAAAAGAAAAAATTTTCAATCTAATTGAAAATTATTTTTAGGATTCTCGAGTTACAAATGCTTGAAAATATTGATATTCTTGCAACTATTGGTCCAACCAATAATTAATTTACAAAATTAATTACTTAATACAATTAATTAATTAAATTTGTATCAATACCAATAGTATATTCCAAATAAAATCTTGAAAATATTTAATATGAAACTTTGAATTGCACTAATGCCCAAAATCCAATTTCTAGCATTTACCAATAAACCAATTTGCATTGTTTTGTAAAATAATTGTTTCAAATGATTTTGGACCAATTATAGCAAGCATGAACATATAAAAACATATACAATGACAAAAAAATTAATCAATGCAATTAATCAACTCAAAAGTAATTCATTGATCACTACCGATAGCGAATACGGTATATGTTCATATGACCATTACAAAACTATAAAATCAATTCACATCAAATTAGTTTTGGGCATTCAAGATATTTAAATTAACTTCATAATTATCCAATAATTATGAACAAATGGGTTTGGAATTGAAAGGAAGAAAAATCAAATTTTGACAACAATAATAAAACCTTAATAAGTTTTATAGGAGTTGTCAACAACCAAAATTGTTTTCAAACAATTCATTTAATTATCAAATAAAATCCAATTTTATTGATCAGCTCCAAAATTAGTTTTCAATCCCTAAAATCTTATGAAAAATAATTTGGGGCTATAAAATTAAAAAAAATCATTTGAAAAAATTTGTCATAATTTAGCAGTTTTCTGTAGTGGAAAAATAGCCTAAAAATTATGTTCAATGTTTTTTTAAAAAATATCAAAGAAAATAAATTTTATTGGCTAGCTCTAGAATTAAATTTCCATCCCTTAAAAACCTATAAAAAATAATTTGGAACTAAAAACTTTAAAAAAGGACTAAACAAAATTTTCCAAAAATAGTCAATAGATACTATCAAAACCTAAATTTATTTGTTCAATTAATTATTTTAATTATCAAATAAAATTTAATTTTATTGATCAATTATAGATTCAAATTTTAGGATGTTAAGAACTCAAAAATTAAATTTGGGGTTGAAACTAGTTAAATAACTAATCAAACTAAACAACAATATTCTAGTCAACTAGCATAACAAATTTTCACAATTTTGGTTCATTCAAGTATATAAAATCCAAAAAATTCAAAAAGTCAGAAAAAAATCATTTTCAATTAGTTTGAATCCATTATAACCATTAGAAATGGGATAAAATTAAAAAAGTATACAAAAAAGCTCAGAAAAATTTTAAAGCTTAACTGCAGGATACCAAAAAACTGCGATAGTTTTTAAATTTTTGATAGAACTTGGTTTTAATACCATTGTTGGTTTCCATGGATTGATTAATAGTTAAAATAAAATGTCCATGGAATTCTAGAAAAAGGTTTAAATATCAAAAAATTGAAAAAAAAAATTATATTGGAGGAAATCACAAAGTAAGAATTTACTGTAAATTCTCTACTCCATTCCTATATGTAGCTATCTTTTTGTTTTACTCTTCTCGCTAGGTTGTTGCAAACCACAGTGATCCTTAGTTGGGAACACCTCCAAGGTAATCCACACAAGAAGTTCTTAGAAGAGAGAAACTTGAAAATCCAAGTGCTAGTAGGATTTTCAAGCGGATGAAGGAAGAAGAAGAAAAAATTTTGTGAGTTTTTAATTGTTCTATGCAACAATTTCTGCTACAAAAAATGTGCATATGGTGGCTGTCGCTATAAAGATTAATTTTATTTTAAATAAAACCTTTTTAGATTAAATTTTGATGCTCAAAATTAGCTCTAAGTTAGACCAAGTTTGACCCACACATTAGGCCTTATTTAGTCCTATGCGTATAAGCCTTTTAATGGGATTATGTGTAATCTGCTTTGGCCCTACTTTCATTAATCCTATGTGGTATTACTAGGCTCCATTTTAGATTAATAATTACTTTCATTTAAGACCATTTTAAAATTTTAAAAGTACATAAAAAATTAGATCTAAGAACAATTAAACTTTAGAATCAACAAGGCCCAAGTTTAAAAATCCTAATTTTCCAAAAACCCTGATTTTTTAGACTTCTCATTTGCAAGTAGGCCCAAGCCCATTTGCTTATTGATTCTTATTAATTCATCTTTTATTGATGTCTCACATCATTAGAACATTCAATCTCATTGAATCTTCCTTAAACTCTTTTTATGTGTGTGACCCTATAGGTTTCCAGAATAACTTGGCAGTACACAGTGAATTAGAGCCCTAGTCTAACTAAGACTCTATAAATTCAGTCTTATTGAATTAATATCAATTCACCAATTGATATATCACTAATGAACAAGTCAAGAGAGGTATATATCCATGCATCATGACTACCCAAGTGCTGGAAAGTCAAGTGGTTTGACTTAACCCTTCCATATACAATTATTGTGTAATAAACTCATTTTACCATCTTTTACCTCATCCAATTTTGAGTATAGACTTGTGTCAACTTATAGCTTAACTAAGTATGTCTAATTAAGCCTTGGACATATTGCTCTGATAATTTCACTTTTATTTTAAAAATGCCATTTGTGAATCCCATTCACACATGGCATCTTACTTTGGTCAATGATTCCTGAATAAGGATTACTCATCAAAATTGTGAGATAAACTCCTTACTATAATCTAGGGTGGTGAATCCTTTATTGATTACTACCATATCTTCAAATATTTTATGCCATACCTAAACACCTCACTATGCATACTTCTTGTTCAAGTAAAAGCATTGCAGTCAAAGTATGTTACTCCATATTTAAGATAGTTAGTAATCCCAGGTCTATAGATACTTGCACCATTGATATGATGAGATATTTTCACTGACATAGATTAAGTATCCATGTGAAGATCTCATAGTGAGTCTCCAATGTACTTACTTCCTAAATAAGAATCCACATGTTAACTCCAAGCATTTCTATGCTTATAGCTTGTTAGAACTATTGCTTGATCTAATCAAGAAGTATAACATGTGCTGATCTATCTGCATTAATAATGTCTCATCTTGTTAATACTATGATTAGGGATATTTAGGTATATCACATTTGCATGCAATAAGAATCTCACATCATGAACACTTCATGATTTCCTCTACGTTATGATTTTATACTAGGGACTTTTTAGCATGGTTTAAGACATTGTAAACAATTATAAGTTATATATAAAAGTACCATGATATAAAGCAAAATGCCTTTTACATTGATTCATAAGGTTTAAACACATGAATATAACCCTATTACATAAGCTCTAGGGCATACATCTAACAACCTTCTTGTGTATCAATATTATCATTATCAATATAAATAAACTTGAAGATAAATTCATTGTTCACTTGGTAACTTAAAGCATTCTAGATAAATGAATATACATGGTATTTAAAAGCTTATATTTCTATTTATACATTTATGATTATATCTCATGATACAATTCCAAAGGTAGCATTAAACTTTCATAACTTTTCCTTATTTGTGTTAACATAAAACATGTAAGCTCATAACATACACATATTATTTCATCTTTACATACTCATGAAGCCACATATTGCACCCTCAATTGATGTTTCTTATAATTCATGCACATGTTACAACTTTTAGATTTATATAAAATGCCTTACTAAAGTCCATACATATAACTAACATGTTGGTATACAATCATTCTAAAATAAAATCTCTTTCAATTCTTATAGTGCCTAATGAAACTCATCTATTAGATTAGGTGTTAACAACATTCCTTTATTAATAGTTTATTTAGAAGATAAATTTACATATTATAACCATCATTAAGCTAAAAAAGTAGATTATTCGATATAATAATAATAATAATAATAATAATAATAATAATAATAATAATAATAATAATAATAATAATAATAATAATAATAATGTTTATATATATGTGCTTATATATATATATGCTATAATTATGAAAATGAATATGAGTTCTTTTATCATTCAAAGAAATTACTCCACTCATTCAATTATATCACTTATAGGCCTAAATTGGTCAATGCATAAATATATTGAATTATATTCCCAAAATTAAATAAGAAAAATAATAATAATTTTATTATTTTTTACGTCTTATAGCTCAAAGCAATAAAAATAGTACTATGACTTATAACTTATGCCTAAATTAACAACAACACCTCAACATGCATCATATTGACATTAATAAGAAAATTAATTACTTATATTAACTATTTTCCTAAGTATCTAGGAATTAATAAGATATATATACAAAAAATATTCACTTGTTTATATTAAAACATAATTATGTACATATATACCTATACATCTACGTACAATTAATCCATTTAAGCCTATTTATATGTACATTTGAGATATAATTATAAATGAAGATATATATAAAATTCACATAATAATAATTCCCTTGTTATTTGGAAAATGAAAAAAAATATATAGATACCTGTATACAATAAGATTCTAAGTCCCAAAACAATCACTACATATCATAAAAATTAATTGCATAGCATTTAACTTTAAAAAAAATGAAAATTCAAAAGAACAACAAATATTGGGCATCTTTAAAGGGGTTATGGTGTAAGGCCTTCTTATCCATAGACACTATGCAAAATTTTTAAGGGGGTCATGGCTGTGAGTCTTGTGGGGTCACATTCATGAGACTTTAATTACAATAGAAACTTGGGTTCAAAAAATAATAAAAAAAATTCCAAAACTCATATTCATCCACCTAAGTCATTCAAATTTCTTTACTCAATAATTCAGTGCATATCTAGGCTTTTCAAACACTTTTTACATCAAATTACTTTCTTATCTTATTCCTAACTTATTAAAATCCAATTTAAGCAAATTAAATAACAAAAAGACAATTTAAGCTTAGTTTGCTCAACCTTTATTTTTCAGATGTTCCTTCTCTGTAGCTTTGTAAATATGATCATCTAAAAGTTTTATCGATCTTTTCTTTGATTGAAAAATTCAAAATCCTCATGAGTTATTCACTTTTCAACTTGTAAAACTCCATTTTTTACCACTTCTTCCATTCAGCTCTAATCTCTGCCTCAATTCTTAAACTTTTTAGCTAAATAAGATGATTATTATCTTAAGTAGTGTACATGTACTTCAATACTTACAATTATAAAAAAAGAAGAGTGTAGACTATAAGGAGTTTGAACTGTCATCCTAAGAATATGAAGAAGAAGAAAATGAAAAAGAAAAGAAGAAAAGGGGGAAGAGGGAGGATATATGTCCAACTGTAGATACCTCACTCTCAACTTATGATGATAACCAGAGATAGACTCTCAAGCATGGCACACACCTTCAGAAAATAGGTCCACACGGACCTATTAGACAATGTTCAAATGGACTAAATACAAAAGCTAGGACAAAACTTAGCCCACAGAACTCACGAACCAGTGTACTAAAGCTTAGTCTGCGCGAACTAGTACGAACAAGTCCACACAAACTTGTCAATGGAAGAAGCTTTTCCAAAAGCAGAATTCCTCCTATTAAGTTTAGGATTCAGAATGCTATTAGGGTTAGGATTCCTTTCTAAGTGGGAAGAACCTAAGAAAAACCTAAAATATAAATAATTCTCTTTAACCAAAGAGGAAGGGGGGAATAGATAAAAAAAAGGGCGGAAGAGATCAAAGAGGGAGATTGAAAAAATAGAGTTTTTTTTGAATATGCATAGATTAGAGTATCCAAGAATAATTACACATCCATCCATGAAATAATCCCTATTTTCCTCCCAAAACCTTCACACACTTGTGTTATTTCTTGAAGAGAAGACTTATTCAGGTAATGTCTAAGGTCTATTATTTGTTTGGTATTACTTTTATAAGCCTATGATATCTAAAGCCTGATATGTAAGTGAGGTGATACTCTATTATTCCCATTCTAGATCATGAGGAGTAAGCCATTGTGATGAAAGGTGTCACAGAGTATTTTTCATCATTGTCACATTAAGTTTATTCTATTATGTTAATTAGCATTAAACGAATTTGACTGTAAGCATGATAAGGTCCGCATAGACCTAGATTCCTAAATTATAAGAATGATAAGGTCCGTACAGACCTATATTTCTTATGTGAATACAATGAGTTGGTCCACACGAACTCATACCTAATAAGCATGATCTCATATTTTGAGCATCTTGTTATATGCTAATTAATTTTGTTAGCCATTCTGCTAGTATGATGATATCATGCATGAAAGTATACATTGATATGTAAAGAATGATCAAGTAGTCCACACAGACTCCCTATCACAGGGGCTATAGTCCACACAAACTTATAGGTGATAAATTGTATTATGGTTATTTAAGCTTTGCCTTGTTTATACAATTAATTGTTCTTGATCTATAAGCTTTAAATATGTTCATATTTTGTCCATTATGTGTTAATGTTCATATGCTCTTGATTTAATGCTATTTGAATTTGTTGTCTTTTGAGTCATGACTGGATTTGCTTATTGGACTGAGGATAAGGATGGACTTGACCTTTCCTTAGAGATAGTTCACATGGACTAAGGCTAGACCTTTATAAGGTCTGCATGGACCAAGCGACGTAAAAGTAGAACCATTTTAGCGCTTTATTCTTATTCTTTTGGTTATGTACCTATTATGTATTTTAGCTTGTTTTGGGTTTGTAATAGATAGTTAATAACTTATTTTACATGCTAAACCCTTACTTCACATTAAAATAGTTTTCTACATAATTAATTGGTGCTTTTTAATAAAATGGATTTGAGTTTTCCCTAATCAAAAGTCACATGAAAAATGTACTTCAATAAAGGCTAATCTCTTAGAGATGGGAGTTAGGTAATTACTGCCAATTCCTATGGAATTATGGGTAATTGTCAGGTTAAATAAATAACTAATTAATGGCCTATTTTTTGGATGTACAAATATGTTTGTTATATTCTTTAAATATCGCAATTTACTTTTTTTTCATGAAAATGTGATAGTTTAAATATAATGCATGCTTCTTTGAAAAAGGATTGATAAATATTACAATATACAAGAAGCATATTATTTGAGCATAAATTAGATCTAAAATTTTGAACATTTCTAGTATAGAAGATTAGAGGTCCGGGTGTAGAGGATAGGTGGCGACTCCACTAACCACTCTCATCCTCGGTAAAAATATCATAATCTCTACACCAACCAAGAAAGTGCTAGCCACTTTTGCTCTCTCCATCTATTTATATTAAGCAATAAATGTCCACAATTACCCCACATGTCCACCATTATCGAGCTTTATTCTTGGATTGAATTACTTAAAATTGATCTTGTCTTTTTATGATGACATGAATCATTTTAGGTTGCAACTCTCTGTTACCTTATTACCTACTGTGCATTTTTATCCTTTTATATTAATAATTAGTCCAAAAACTCCAAGCATAATCTTGAACTTTCCAACTTTTGTGATATACCAACTCTCAACTTATGTTAACTTCATATTACCAAAATCATAATCCTTTAATCCAGAAACTTCAATGTTCTATCTCATTAATGTGATCAGGAAAATCATCATTAGTTATAACTCCTTCAAATCAATGTCTTATTAATTTATATAAATAATCCATCACTGACTATTCTATTATCATACAAATAACTAATTATTTTTCTTAAACCATACCTGAATTTTTTGATCTTTAAATTATATTATTTTATAAATGAAAATATGTTATCAACATATTACTTAATACCACAATTCTTTATAGTCTAAGATCTCACTATTCAAGTCCTAATATGCTTTGGAAGCTCTATACATAACTTAAGTCATACTATTTAAAATCCAAAAATTTTGGGATTTGCCATTTTACCCCTTCTTAAAGAATTTTTCCCTCAAAATTTAAATGTAAAAATGTGGTTATCTAATTACTTACTCATTACTTATCATCACTCCCTATTGTGCCTTACATGGAACTATTAGTCCACCATATCCCATTAGTTCTACCTTATATTCCATAAATAGTCCATCACTTACACCAAATATCATAATTGTAAAGACATTTCTCTTAGTACCTTTATTACATCTTCCCAATGTTATTATCATAATAGAGGAAAAATGATTCTAGTGGTTCAATATCTTTCTTTTTAAGAATGTTTCCCTAAAATCCTAGATTATCTAAAATATTATAAGATTTAGACTTTATTCAATAATAAAGGCTTTTAAATCTCATAATCCTTTTTCATTATAACCACCCTTATAGGGTTTACAACTTTCCATAGACTTAATTATTCTTAAAATTTGATATACATATATAACAACATAAAATATAAACTAGAATACTCTTTCTTATTTCCAATGTATAGCTATCAAAGAGTCTATGCATTATCCTTTTTAGGGAAAATAAAACTGCATCAGACTCTATACCATCTCTTTGATGCCCTTAACACATTGGTTGTTTATAACAAAATTAAAGTGCATTTCAAGTGTAATATTGCTTCACTAAACATTTGTAATCATATGTATTATTTCTAGATTCACTTTTTTTTACATTATTAAGAATATTGGTCTCATAAAATTTGAGCATATTAATATATGTCTTGCTTCATACAATTTAAAGACCTCTCTTATATCTTTACATCAGTATAAAGTAGTTATAGCTCCTTGTTAATAATTGGAGAAAAAGATTCTCATAATCCCCTTACTACTCAAATAAAGACAACTAGCCCATAGCTTTTTAAGCAAACAACATCTAATTATTTTACATGTCTTTATGCCTCAAAACCTTTAGCTTTTAACACAATTCTTATGGCACCCCTTACCCGGTTCAGTATTTGAGTTGAATAAAAAACATTACATAACTAAATTCACATACTTAAAAACTAACATAACGAATTTTAGGTCATTGTTTTGAAATCTAGAAATATAATAGCTATCCAGTGACATTAGCTTAAATTTAAAAACCTATAGAAAACACTTCTATATACATCCACATACATCATAGACTCATTAATCCTCCTGATCATCTATATATCCTATTAGTTGTATGCCCTAGAGCACTTGTATGATATGTATATAAAATTTTTATTTGTTAATGAAAAAGGCATTTTTCTTTATTACTTAGTGCTTATATATATTTCTTTTATATTTTCTTGCCATGACTCAAAGAACCATGTAATAAAGTCCCTGGTATATAATCACAGTACAGAGGAAATCATGAAGAGTTCATGCTGTGAGATTCTTATTGCATGCAATTGTGATAATACCTAAAATATCCCTAATGATAGTATTAGCAAGATGGGACATTGTTAATACAGATAGACTAGCTCATGTTATACTTCTTAACTAGGTCAAGCAGTAGTTCTCATAAGCTATAAACATGGTAATGCTTAGAGTTAACATGGGGATGCTTACTTGGAAAGCTAGTTCATTAGAGACCCAACATGAGATGTTCACAAGGATAGTTAATCTATGTCAGTGAAATCATCTCATCATAACAGTGGTGCAAGTATCCTTACACTTGAGACCACTGACTATCTTAAGTATGGAATGATATACTTTG
>CANXYI011670976.1:0-16297 GCA_948208565.1 Hura crepitans
GTGTAATTTTTTGAGGTCTATGCAAATTTTGGTGAATTACCGAAGTTTTGTCACCAATCGAGCTATTAAAATTTCTCGAAACTTTTGTTCACTTATTTTTGAAAGGAATTAGGCCATGAAATTTTACAAGCATGTAATTAGGATCAAATTAGGATTTTAGGAACAAACTGTCCATTTTTTCAATGACCATGTGATTTTTAAAAATTTCCCAAATTTGGCAGCCCTATCAACGAAATCAAGTTATTTCGAGATGGTTTTAGTGATCACGGGACCCACCACCACCAAGTTAACTACCTTAGGAGTAGTGACAAGTGTCCAAGTGGCTGTAAAAGTGGCAAACATTCATTAAAACAACAAGAAAAAAGAAAAAAAGGAAAAAAAAATCTTTTGCTGCCTTAGAAAAATTCTAAACGCCTCTTCTCTCTTCAATTGGACATATCTCATTCAATTCTCACCCAAAATTCATGATTCTAGTTTCTAAATTCAATTTAGCCTATTAGTGAATAGAGGTAAAAAGAATCAGAGGGAAATGAGCTTTCAGTTGGGAGAAAAAATTCTCCAAATTTTCATGGTTTAGGTTACGTAGAAAAAACCTGAATGCCATCCCTCGCTTTCTCTAGACATATCTCCCTCATCCCTTCATCAAAATTTGTCATTTATTTTTCTAAATTTTCTTTGGGATGTTATGAGATTAAGGGAAAAAGAATTGTAGCAAAAGAAGCTCGCAATTAGGTGAAACAAATCCCTAAAGATTACTAATTAGAAATAGTATGAGACAGGGTGTTTTGGTGAGCTTGAGTTCCATAGCTATTCTTTGTGAATTACTTGGACTTTAGCCATGATTTGATGCCTAAGGATGCCTAACACGTGTGTGTGTGTGAGGTGATTGAGGCATTTAGAGGCTAAAAGAAGGCTTGAAGGGAGGTGGAAAAGCTACTATAGTGGCTGGACAGCAAGGAGTTCTTTAGGATTTACAGGGTCTTATTGATTAGTAAGTGAACTTACCCAAAACATATCATGTATGATAAGGAAAATATGGAATTTAAGTTTAAGTACTTGTATAGAAGTTATGTTTATATGTGTGTTCATGTTTGGATACATGCGAATGGCATGCTAGGATGTGTAATTTGAGGAGATAAGATGTCAAGGATGTAAATTGCATGTGAAAGGGATATGCATGCATGTGTTACATGCATGACTATTTATATGTCATGTATGCCATGATATGAAGATGGATGTAGTGTATAAGTGCATAAGATGTAAGATGTCAACATGGCGTAAGATATGTAAAGGATATAGGATGAATAGGAACTAGTGTGGTTATGTAGAAAGAATTAATGAATCATGTAACATGAATGGTGTATGTAGTATGGAGGGGTGAGAACACATAATGTAATAGTTAGAGTTGTATAAGGTAGATAAGAAGAATAAGGATCTAATTAAGGAATGGGGTTCAAGATTTAGGGATAAAATCATAAATTAATGTGCTCAAATAAAAATAATGATAGATGGGGTAAAATATTTTATGATGTAAAGTGTGGAGAGAAAAGGAAAATCCAATGGATTAATTGGTTGGTTGGAAAGAGGTTACCAAATGAATAATAAATCTTACGTAAAATAGACCCATAACTTTCTAGAATTTTCGACGACTTATAACTGATCAAAAAATATGATCTGATGAAATAAATAAAATCTATGTATTTTTAGCATGAAAATAAGTTAATTAAATATTTGGTAGACTGTAAAGATAATTAGTGGAGGCTAGTGCAACTAAAATGATTTTTTTAGTTGATTAATCATTAAAAAGTAGACTGAATAAATTAAGAACACAAGAAAGAATTGAGTAATGCACAGTAATCATTACAAAGGACTCTATAAAGTATCCGGATAGATTTTGACATTTCAGGAGAAAGAATATTCCTATAAACGTAGTAATGGTGAGAATAAGCTACCAAAATTTGAAACTAAGCCATTGTAATGAAATATAAGAAATGAATAAAATAAAATCCATGAAAATAGAACCCTTTGTAATATACAAAGATAAGCTGAATAGAGTATATGTGGCAATAGACAATTATGTGAAATTAATGGCAAGAATGGAACTACAATTTAGAACATGACAATTTGATGAAACTAAAGAATATTGGATGGTGTTTAACTAACTCATGAACCCAAAAGAAGTACTAAGAACAAAATATTTTGTATTGGACAAACTAGATAATGAATGTAATAGGTATAAAAGATAACTGAAAATGGAATCTGGGGATTTTTGGTTTCTTATACACTGGATAGGTTGATCGAAAAACTAGGGATTAGCAACTACAAGAGGCTGAGTTTGTATGGATTTAACCTATGTATGGTGGGTGTAGCAACCTAGGTTCTATAATGAGCCTCTGCACTAAAGCTTATTGTTATGGATATTAGAGTGGTCTGCAGATAAGTGCCTAAGTATCCACCATTGGTGATGATATTGATATGATTTACAGTAATTGGGAGTGGTCTATAGATAGGTCTCTAGAGTATCTGTTAGTTCAGTATTAAGAGTGGTCTATAGATAGGTCCTTAGAGTATCGGACGATAGTTGTGTACAAATGCCGAGGTCCATAATGCAGGCTATGGCACAATTTTGCTTCTT
Organism: Hura crepitans; assembly: GCA_948208565.1. Lineage (NCBI taxonomy): Eukaryota > Viridiplantae > Streptophyta > Magnoliopsida > Malpighiales > Euphorbiaceae > Hura > Hura crepitans. Next base: position 2,636 of record CANXYI011670976.1, read on the forward strand.
GTCCGATTCTCGGACTATAGGGGTTGGTGCAGTAGCCGAGGTCCAAAATGGGGGCCACTACACATTGTGATTCCCATTATCCAGTGGCTGGGAGTTTTTCTTGAACCTATGGGGATAAAAGATGAATAAAGGATTGTAAAAAGATTTAATTATAATAAGCTTATATGGACTTAATGAGATTACTTAAAGAGATAATGAATTATATCAATGTACTTATTGAACGGAGCTGAAGAACTGAGGTAGACCAATGAATAGAAGTGAAATAAATGGTAAAGCTATATAATTCTTGTAACAAAATTACAGTAAGAATAGTTATAATGAAAGAAGTTAGTTAAAATCATAATAAAGGAATACTGAACAAATAACTCATAACGAACCTCATGTGAACCCGTAGGTTATGAGAGTAAACAAAGTATGATAGATTATTAAATAAATAAGTATAATTGAAGGCTGAGAGGTGTAGGGTTACGGATCATATAATTAAGAAAAATTTACATGTCTTGTGTGCTTATGTGTAATAGAAAACATGGTATGTTTGGTTAAATTCACCACTGAGTGCATACTCAGTGTATTGGGTGTACAATGTGCTGGTGGTAGATTTGGGAAGTTGTGAAATAGATGATTAGCAGTGTAGTCGATGACTATTTAGGTATGATGTTAGCTAATAATAGTACATGGCATGGTAGTTAGAGGCACTCGTGCATGTCATTTATGGGTAAATAGGTGCTAAAAAGCTTAACTTGCTAGCACAGTAACATGTAAATAGTGATAAACAAATTGGTAACTGTAGTAACAACCTAGGTTGGTATTTTGTGGTAAGGTCAGGCATGTGACTGTCATATACCTAGTAGCATTATTTTAGACCATAGGAGCTATTAATGGAAATTTTTAGACTGATGTATGACTAATTAGGTAAAAGTTAAATGAAAGAAGTCTAGGGAAATCCAAAGATGGGTGACCTCATGAGATATAGCATGTTTTGCCTATTTTCTTTGGGAATAGGCAGGGGGTGTTACATTTAGTGGTATCAAAGCAAGTTTAAGTTGTTCTAGATCATACCACATGAGTGCCTTAGGATTTTTAAGGATAGGGGCAGTCACTACACTGCTAATAAATGAGGATTCCTAAGAACCAATTGATGAAATGACTATGTGAACTTCTTAGGATAGGAATAGTGGGCTTAAGTGATAGTGTTAGGGTTTTATATAGTTCCCTTCCTTCTAATTTGGGGTATTGATGCTATTAATGCAGTCATGGAAAGGTAGTAATGCCCTAATAGGGGAACTAGGAGCTCTGTGGATGGTAAAGAGATATAATATAGTTAAATAAATAGATAGAGGAATAAAAGCATCTGAAAGATGAAAGCATAATGCTCGGGTGTATTGTATAGTAATGGTAAGACCATTGTAAGATGATTATTGGGTGAATAAGGTCCTCGATAGAAAGGGAGAGGTGAAAACTAGTTAGGTATTTAAAATGAAGGATTGATGAAGAAAGGTGAGAAGTTAGTATACTCCTCAATGTTAGAGTATCTAGTGAGAAACCAATGACATTATAAAGGACATTAATGAAAGGCATCTGAGAAACTTGAAAGGACCTTAGAGAATGGAAATAATAGAGCAGACTCATAAGTCAGTAGTAAGAAATGAATAATTACCTTGTTATGCCTAGTGAAATTGAATATCTCAAGAAGTTGGGAGAAAGAAAATGGGATGGCTTATGAATGAGATAAATTAGTAGCCTACAGTTTGGTAGTTGGATAAGGAAGTTGTTGTTAAGTTGTGAAGGATACAAAAATTTTGAGACTCAAGACTAGGATAACTGGATAAAAGAGCAACTAACACTTGTGGGTTAAGCAAAAAGGTAGAGTTGAGGAAGTTAAAAGTGTGATAGAAATGAGACAATAATGGTTAGCAGATGAATCATAGGATGCATTGTAGTGTAAGAATTTAGAAAATTAAGGATAGAGGTCAACTGTTAAGGTCCCTGAGAGTGAGGGCTATCACTTTTTTCCTTGCTGCATTGATTATTGGCCTCGAGGCAACTACATGGCATTGTATAGTAGAGTTTAGTGTGCATCTTGTCATTTACATACTTGTATTATACACGACATGTTTTACAATGATGAAAATTATATGCATTGTGTTTTTAAAACTAAACATGGCATGATGATAGCCCTAATATTGAAGGGACTTGATAGAGTGAATGTAAAGAGAGAAGTATAATATGACCATAGTAAAGAGAGAGTGATAAGGAAACTGTGAGTAGAAAAAAGATAAAGGCTAGTGCTGATACTAATGTGTAAACCTAGAAAGGATTTAGATATTAAGGCATAGAGCTTATAATGATACTGGAAATGAAGTTATGAAAGATGTGATGACATTTTATAAGAATATATATAGTTAATTTACCCTTTTAGAACTTAAGAGGGGAAGTGAGTTGAATGCTTAGTGAGTTAATAAACTCAGTAAGAATGATAAAGTGGGAAAAGGAGAAACAATTAAATACTGAAAGGAATCTCCAGACTAAAGTGCATTAAGATACTAGAAGAAATGAAAGTGTGATTAAAGGAAGAATTAAAAGAAGAGATGAGGTAAGAATTATGTAGCTTACATGTGGGAGAAATAAGGAAGTTAGTTGAGATGAAATTAAGATAAAATGATCTAAAGACCATGTTATTAAATCAAAATAGGAAGAGTATAACCTATAATTTAAATGTGCTAGATGGAAGTCTGATTAAGGAAGGATATTATAAGAAAGCTAAGCAAAGGTATTCTTAGAGATGTTAATATAATATTATAGAGTTGTATTTAATAATGTTGAAATAAATGGAATAGTGTGATTGTAATAAAAAAGATTAAGATAAGGTGAATAGGTGAGAATGCTTCAGTAGCACGTGGGGTTATTAGTGAGACTAGAGTGTGGAAATGAAGGAAATAGTGGAAGTAATAAGCCTAGTAACCTCTCTAATGAGAAAAGGTAATGAAATGGAAAGTGATGATATTCGAAGTATGTTGTGAAAATTCCAACCACCTAAGAAGGATTCAAACTAGAGAAGTTTACTTAGTACTGGACTAGAGATGCATCTGTAAAGTCTAAGTGCATAAGGGTACAAGGGTGTAACCCTAAAGGAAAGAAAAAATAGTAAAAGTATAGTAATGAAATGTTGAGGCAACTAATCACATGGCTGCCGAAAATTTTAAGGACAAAATTTCTTCAGAGTGGAAGACTTGTAACGCTCAAAAAATCATCGTTTGGTGACAAATACCCCTAAGCTCGATACAACAATGTTCAAGGCATAGAAGGGCAACTTAGTGCCAGAATGGGGATTTGGTCAACTAAGATTTGATCGATCAAAAAGTGTTGAAAAAATGTGAATAAAAATTTTTAGCAGAACTAATAATTCATATTAGACTGTAAGCTACTAATCAGTCTAATAAAAATTTTTTGAGCTGGGATTGACTTGAGACATGTCTAGACAGACCCAAAAATGCCACACCCTGAATCTTAAAAATTTCACTAAGTCTAATGGTGAAAGAATTTTTAAAATCGGAGATCATTTGTGAATTCTCGTAATTTTTAAGGTTTCACGTAAATCGAGCCAATTTAAAGACTATCTTACCAATTGAGCTTGTCTATGAAAATTTATGAGCATATAAAGGGGATTAAAATATGAATTTTAAAATAAATAGTGTAATTTTTTGAGGTCTATGCGAATTTTGGTGAATTCCCGAAGTTTTATTGCCAATCAAGCTATTAAAATTTCTCAAAACTTTAGTTCGCCTATTTTTGAATGGAATTAGGCCATGAAATTTTACAAGCATGTAATTGCAATCAAATGAGGATTTTTGGAACAAACGATGCATTTTTTCAATGACTGTGTGATTTTTAAAAATTTCCCAAAGTTGGTAGCTCTATCACCGAAATCGAGCCATTTCGAGATGGTTCGAGTGATCACAAGACCCATTCACACCAAGCTAGCTATCCTAGGAGCCATGACTAGTGTCCAAGGGGCTGAACAAGTGGCAAATATTCATTAGAACAATAAGAAAAAGAAAAAGATAAGGAAAAAGAAAAAGGAAAAAAATTTCTTTTGCTGCCAAGGAAAATTCTAGATGCCTCTTCTTTCTTCAATTGGCCATATCTCCTTTAATTCTAGCCCAAAATTCATGATTCTAGTTTCTAAATTCAAGTTAGCCTATTGGTGAATTGTGGGAAAAAGAATTAGAGGGAAAGAAGCTTTTAATTAGGAGAAAAAATTCTCCAAATTTTTGTGGTTCAAGCTACCCAAAAAAAACTTAAATGCCATCCCTCAATTTCTATAGCCATATCTCCCTCATCCCTTCACCAAAATTCATCATTTTTGTTTCTAAATTTTCTTTGGGATTTTATGAGATTTAAGGAAAAGGAATCGCAACAAAAGGAGTCAATCGGGAGAAATAAATACCCAAAGATTACTGGTCAGAAATAGTTCGAGATTGGGTGTTTAGGTGAGTTTGAGTTCCATAGCTATACTTTGTGAATTTCTTAGACTTCAGCTACGATTTGATGCATAGGGATGCCTAACACGTGTGTGTGAGGTGATTGAGGCATTTAGAGGCCAAAAGAAGGCTTAAAGAGAGGTGGAAAAGCCACTATAGTGGCTGCACAACAAGGAGTTTTTGAGGATTTAAGGGTCTTCTATATTGGTAAGTGAATTTACCCGAAACATATCATGTATATTAAAGAAAATATGGAATTTAAGTTTGAGTACTTGTATGGAAGTCATGTTTGTATGTGTGTTCATGTGTGGATACATGTGAATGGCATGCTAAGATGTGTAATTTGAGGAGATAGGATGTCAAGGATGTAAATTGGATGTGGAAGGGATGTGCATGCATGTGTTACATGCATGACTATTTATATGTCATGTATGCTATGATATGAAGATGGATGTAGGGTATGAATGCATAGGATGCATGATGAAAACATGGTGTAAGATATGTAAAGGATATAAGATGAATAGGAACTAGTGTGGTTATGTAAAAAGAATCAATATATCATGTAGCATGAATGGTGTATGTAGTATGGAGGGGCGAGAACACATAATGTAATAGTTAGAGTTATATAGGGTAGATAAGAAGAATAAGGATGTAATTAAGGAATGTCATTCAAGATTTATGAATAAAATCATAAATTAATATGCTGAAATAAAAATAATGATAGATGGGGTAAAATATTTTATGATGTAAAGTATGGAGACGAAAGGAAAATGCAATGGATTAATTGGTTGGTGGGAAAAAAGATACCAAATGAATAATAAATCTTACGTATAACTATCTAGGATTTCTGACGACTTGTAACTGATTGAAAAATATGACCTAATGAAATAAAATAAAATATGTGTCCTTTTAGCATGAAAATAAGTAGACTAAATATTTGGTAGATTGGAAAAGCAATTAGTTGAGGCTAGTGGAATTAAAATGTTTTTTTGAGCTAATTAATCATTGAAAAGTAGACTGAATAAATTAAGAACACAAGAAAGAATTGAGTAATGCACAGTAATTATTATAAAGGACTATATAAAGTATCCAGATAGATTAATTGATGGTTCAGGAGAAAGAATATTCATATAAATATAGTAATAGTGAGAAGAAGCTACCAAAATTGGAAACTATGCCATTGTAATGAAATACAAGAACTAAATAAAATAAAATCCATGAAAATAGAACCCTTTGTAATATACAAAGATAAGCTGAATAAAGTATATGTGGTAATAGACAATTATGTGAAATTAATAGGAAAAATGGAACTATAATTTAGAACATGACAATTTGATGAAACTAAAGAATATTGGATGGCATTTAATTGACTCATGAAACCAAAAGAAGTACTGAGAAGAAAATATTTTATATTGGACAAACAAGATAATGAATGTAATGGGTATGAAAGATAACTAAAAAGGGAATCTAGGGATTTCTGGTTACTTATACACTGGATAGGTTAACCGATCAACTAGGGATTAGTAGTTGCTAGAGGCTGAGTTTGTATGGATTTAGCCTATGTATCGAGGGTGCAGCCGCCTAGGTTTTGTGATGAGCCCCTATACTATAGGTTATTGTTGTGGATTTTGGGAGTGGTTTAAGGACAGGTCCCTAAGTATCCACCATTAGTGATGGTATTGATATAATTTATAGATATTGAGAGTGGTCTATGAATAGGTCCCTAGAGTATTAGCTAGTCAGGTATTAGGAGTTATCTACGAATGGTTCCTTAGAGTATCGGACAATGGTGGTGTATAGATGCCGAGGTCTATAATATAGGCCATGACACAATTTTGCTTCTTGTCAAGTTCTCGGACTATAAGGGTTAGTGCAGTAGCTGAGGTCCAAAATAGGGGCCACTATATATTGTGATTCCCATTATTTAGTGGCTGGGAGTTCTTCTTAAACCTATGGGGATAAAAGATGAATAAAGGACTGTAAAAAGATTAAATGATAATTGGTGAGAAATCTAAGGTAAAAAGCATTTTAATGGAGATAACCTATGAGTAATGTACTATGATCGAAGAATAATTTGTAAAGGTTTTATATTGAATAAGCCTATGAGGACTTAATGAGATTACTTAAAGAGATAATGAATTATATCAATGTAGTTATTGAATGGAGTTAAAGAACTGAGGTAGACCAATGAATAGAAGTGAAATAGATGATAAAGCTATATAAATCTTATATCTTAATTACAGTAAGAATAGTTATAATGAAGGAAGTTAGTTAAAATCATAATGAAGGAATACTGAACAAATAACTCATAATGAACCTCATGTGAACCTATAAGTTATGAGAGTAAACAAAGTATGATAGATTATTGAATAAATAAGTATAACTGAAGGCTGATAGGTGAAGGGTTACGGATCATATAATTAAGAAAAACTTACATTTCTTGTGTGCTTACATGTAATAAAATACATGATATGTTTTGTTAAATTCACCACTAAGTGCATACTCAGTGTATCAGGTGTCTGATACGCAAGGGGTAGATTTGGGAAGGTTTGATGTAGACAATCAATAGTGTAGCCAACAACTATCCAAGTATGATGTTAGTTGATAATAGTATATAGCATGGTAGTTAAAGGCACTCGTGCATGTCATTGTAGGTAAATGGCTGTGAAGATGCTTGACTTGCTAGCACAATAACCTGTAAATAGTGATAAAGGAATTGGTAACTATAGTAACAACCTAGGTTGGTATTTAGTGGTAAGGTCAGACATGTGAGTGTCATATACCTGGTAGGATTATTTTAGACCGTAGGAGCTATTAAAGGAAAATTTTAGACTGATGTATGACTAATTAGGTAAAATTTAAATGAAAGGCACTTAAGGAATATGAGGATAGGTGACCTCACTTGAAGTAACACACTTTGCCTATTTTCTTCTGAAATGGCAGGGAGTGTTACACACCATATCCTCCTTTAGCTGGGTTAAACTTCTTTAATCCTTCACTAAAAATGGTGATTTTAGTTTCTAAATTTAAGTTTCTTACTAGGCACCATAAGGAAAAGGAATTAGGCAAAAAGGATTTCTCAATCTAGAGATAAAATTCATTAAAGTTTTCTAGATAGAAACAGTCCAGTAGGGGTAGCAAAGGTGAGTTCCTTTCTCTCTCTTTGATTGTCATGGTGATTTATTGGTTGTAAAGGGATCTTTAAGGCACCTAACACCTGTGAAGGTGTGTATGGCTTTGGTTTGAGGTGAAATATGGCAAGGAAGGGCTTAAAGAACCTGGAAGAAACTCTCATGTAAGGGCTCAAATAAAAGCTGGCAGCCTTAGAATGGTGACATTTTGATCTTCAAAGAATGGAGGTAAGTGAATTCCTCTATTTACTTTATGCCTTTAATTTCTAGCAGCCCTTTTTCTTTGGTTGTAAAGGTATTAAGTGTGTGAATTAGCTTATCAAAGTGATTAAATTAAGGTAAGCTAGCATAAATGCAATAAAAGGTAACTGATATAAGTAATTAAAGAAAATAATTGAGTTTGGTGGACTTTGCATAGTTGGCCGAGAGGTGGCTATAAAGGTTGTTATGTGTAGATGATGCATAATGTGTGATTAAGATATCAAAACCTGAATTGATGAGGTTGGGGTTAGCATGTAATGAATTCTTGTAAATTAATCAAAGAATATATGTTGGTATGTGAGGCATGTGAAATGAGAGTTATGTAAATTTTGTGAATGTGTATAAGTTGCTTTACTATTCCTATGAAATGCTTGATGCTTGAGTTAGTGGTCTAGTATGTGAAATAAGGGATTTATGCATGACTGTGTAGTGATTTCACTATGGCCAAGACATTTAAGGCATGTGTAGTGGCATGGTATGCATGATACAAGGTGTATATATGTATGTGAATGTTAGCATGGTAATGGTTAGGATGTATATATGATAAATGATTACAAAGTGCATGTGATTGGCTATGAATCATGTAGTGGCTGGAAGGTGTTAATGGCATGGTGGAGGCATGATAAGCATGGCATGTATTCAAGTTGTATGTACATGAATTGTATGAGATAGTGCACATGTAATGCATGATATAAAATTGGCATGAACAAGGCTAAAGTATACCCCAAAGTGAGACATAATGTAGGCATGAATTGGCATGTATGGTGACCTTCATTTTGTTTAAAAATGATGTGTGAAAAATGGTTTACTTTTTGCCTATAAGGGCTACGGTATGTATATGCACAATGTGCTAGAGTTATGTTTCAAAAATGATATAGTTAAAAGAGCTAGAATGGCATAAATCATATTGACATAAAGTTAATTAATACACACCATTAAATGGCATGTAATATAAATAAGGAATGGTACGAATACTAACATTAAAATTTGACTAGTTAATTAGTGTAAAAATGGCTTGTACTTTATCTATAAAGACTATAAATTGTGAATGAAAACCATGCTTATTTATTATGCCTTTGAGGGCTAATTTGGAAATGGATGAGAATGGAATTTAAGCCTATGATTTAGCCCTATGAGTGGCCTAGATATGGTTAGCTTTGGGCCTATAAATGTACTTAATAAGGTGTTGAAAACTATACTATAATTGGACCTAAAACAGTCCCAAAATGGACCTTAAAAAGTTATCAAAATGACTTGTAACTGTCCAGTTGACTATACCCTGAACCAAAATTGTCACTAGATTGAAAGTATTAATTTCCTAATAATTAATGCTATGATACATTATAACATATTAAACCTTGTATATTGGTAATAATAGAACTTTTGAGGTTTTTACTCAGTAGAGCCAAAATATGGCTATTCTAGACCGGCTGAAAGATAAATTGTGTGATAAAATTTATAATTGTATGTTATTACAACTTAAATATTATAAGAACACTTTTGGCGAGTAATTGGTCTTCAAATGAGCTATTGGCCCACTAGTTAGACACCCACTCGATGGGTTGACTGGATAACTTAGGGTTTTATAAATGCTAGTTGTCTGATATTCAGGCAATGGATATTATTAGTGGCTGGAGAGGCCTACTAGCTAATCTCCATTATGTCACCCAAATATTGTGGCCTTATTTATGGCTAGGGAGGCCTACAAGCTGATCTCCATTATGTCACATAAATATTAATTTAATTGTGTTTAGAGAGGCTATGTGCTAATCTCCATCATAGCATGTATGCTAGTGCAGTGGCGTAGGTTTAAAATAGCGACCACCACACCAGTTTATTTTTCATCTAGATCCAATGTTTGTTAGGTATGTCTCCTGAGTTGGGCTAATTAAAGTAATTAAACAAGATTAATAAATTCAGATATGACTATGAAACTAAATATAAGGGGCATTTTAGAAATTTTTCACTACTAATGAATAAATACTTAAAATGGTGTAGAACATGCAAAAAATGACTTATAATGACTAAAGGCATAAATTATATGGCTTGTTATAAATTAGTTGGATAATTACATTCAGAAATACCTTAAGGGTAAAATAGTAATTATGCATGCTAGATTCTTTAACAAAATTGGGATATCCATTTAAGATCAGATTAAAGTATAACATATGAATTAACCTTTGGACATGTTTTTAAATGGTTGAATTCACCAATGAGTATTTTTATACTTAGCTTGCCTATTTCAGTGCGCAGGTACCCAAAATAAGGACGTTGGCTCGTAAAGCATGTAATAGAGTTCAAAGGTCATATAGAGAAGACTAGTTATGTATAAATGTATGATTTTGCACTCTATGTACTTAGGTGGGGAATATGGGTGTGATGTATATAAGGGGTATAGGGTAATATTTGTAAGAAAAAGTTGTTCTATAATAATCCATGTGATTGTTTTCTCATTTATATGTGATCTGTATACTTGCTTGTGAGCCTGAGGCTCTGTATGTTTTTTATTGTAGCCTGAGGAGTGTGACTATTGTGTGTTAGTTGATGTTGATAGGATAAGATTTAGGGGACCAGAAAGGTCTAGGAGATATGATTTATAATATTGAAGTGTTTATAAGTAGATATGAATTTTGGGATAGTGACTACAGTGGCTATTGTTCTATCGAATTTTTAGATAATACCAAACGATGGTAGATTCCTTCTGTAATGGTTGTAACATGATAGTATATACTTAAATGGATTATTGGATATGGTTTGATTGAATTAGGAATCAAACAGAGTTGTCTAGTGTAGTATTAGTAAGAGTTAAATCAATGAACATCGAGGAAATTTTAGGATGTGTGACTTGGCAGGAAGTGCATCACTTATTAGGTTTCTTCGGGAGTCTAGTAGGGGGTGTCATATTTTATGGTATCATAGCATAGTTTAATGTTCCTAAGCTAAGTAAATGAGTGCAAATGTCTAATTTTCAAATTCTTTTGAACTATTATGCTGTCAAGGCTAAAAAGGAAAAGTCTTCTGTAATACAGGAGTAATTAGTTAAGTTACTTAAAAAAAGGGCCAAGGAACCAATTGGTTTTGTAACCATAGTCAAATAGGGAGTAAGTTATGTATTAACACCTAAACCATGTAATGCTGCTCAACAGCTAGAGTCACAAGTCACTGATTGATCATAGGCAGGAGTAACCTCTGTCTTAGTATACTAAAAGTAGTACATAGAAGGATCTTATCGGATTCCAAAAGTATGTCGAAGAGATTTGTTTTTCAATGATATAAATGGATTATGTAAGAGATTCTTGACAAGACTAAATGAGGGGTCAAGGTTATAGATAGCTAACTCTCAGAAAGAGAGATTTTGGAATATCAGTACTAGCTGTATGTGACATGGAAGAAATGGTACTAGAAAGGAGAGACCTCCTTCTGAGAAAGAGGCATTGCACTATAAGATAGCCTAGTGTAGGGGTAGAGGTAGACCTAGACCTAATGGTTGGGGCAGGCTTCTATTGGTAGACCTCGATTGCCTTTTTCGAGTTGATAATGCACCTTGTATAGGGGGTTAACCAGAGTGGACCTATCATATGGGTCATTTGTTAGAAAAGGCACTAAAGGTAGTGCAGAGAAGGCAAGAGAGGAGAATGTCTCCATTATGGTGTTAGGGACCACTATAGAGATAGTGTCCTTAGGGATAGGTAGAAGGTGCTCAAGCATTAATACCTAATGTTACACTACATAGTAAGGGTCAGAGGTAGACTAAAGGAGAGCAATTTGGTGCTAGTTAGGGTATTAGAATTGAGGCTTGTGCTTCAACCAGGTAGTGTGCAATCAAAATTAAAGAAGAGGTTGCAACACCAGATGGTATAACTAGCATTATGTTTAACTAATGTTACAGTCTTAGCTTTGATAGACCCTGATCTAATGCTCCCATGCATATGTACTGCATAAGTATAAAATAGGTAGAAAAAGCTAGAGCATGTTAATGCAAACAATAGAATTAGCAACCTTATGGGGTAGTGTGTGATCGTGAACAGGGTGCATAGAAGATGCCTCTAGTGATTCAGAGGGCATAGATTGTTGCTAATTTGATTGAATTGCATTTCAACAAATTGATGTAATCCTAGAATGGATTAGCTCATTAAGTATCAGGCTAGGGTTGATTATAAACACAGAAAGTTAACCCTCCAAGTTATATAAGGACTGATAGTGATAGTGGATGGTGGGAAGAACTTTCTAGATATTCTTATTTTGCTATTAAGAATATAACAATTCCTTTAGAAGGTGTAAGGCATGTTTGGCTTATTCTATTGACTTTACTATTTTAACTCTGATCTAACATGTATTCCAATTGTAGTTAGGTTAATGTATTTCTACTCAGCTACCAGGCTTACTACCTCAGAGGCAAAAAGAGTTAAAAAGAAGTTGTATCTTGGCATTTCTCCAGTGCTTATTATTCTTTATAGAATGACATCTGTTGAAATAAAAGAATTGAGATTATAGTAGCAAGAGCAATGTGATAAGAGTTTTATCTGACCCTAATATAATTCTTTGGGGAGTGCCTATGTTGTCCATTAACAAGGAAAGACAAGTCGCTCAGGCTGTACATTGCTTTATAGGCAGCTGAACAAAGTGATTATGGAGAATAAGGATCCCTAATTCAAATGGATGATCTCTTTGATCATTTGAGAGGGGTTAGAACTAATATGAGATTTGGATAAAATCAATTGAGAATTTGAGGGAAGCTAGTGTTTCTAAAACTGTTCTTAGAACCGGTGTGGGCATTTTAAGTTTTAGTGGTGCCATTAGGGATACACCAATGTCTCAACAGGTTTAGGGAACTCAATAAATAGAATCTTCCAATCTTATGTAGAGGAGTGGTGGAGCTTATAGATGGTAGTCTGAGGTACTCTAGGGGCTAGAATGGCTATGAATAGTTCCTAAAGGTTATGTTATAGACCTTGAAAGAGAGACAGTTATGTGTCAAGCTTAGTAAGTATGAGTTGGACTGAGTAAATTTTCTTCCTTAGGCTATATAGTTCTAGTAGAGGGAATCAAAGATGATCCCAATCAGGTAAAGGTAGTAATAGGAATAGAAACCACTTATGAGTGTAACTGAGATGAGGGATTTTTTGGATTTAGTTGTGATTACAAAGGACTTGTAAGAGGACTTCCAATACTGCCACTCTTTTAACTTGATGGGTTAGGACAATGTGTGAAATTTAATTGAAATGATAAGTGTAAGACTAGTTTTGAGTAATTGAAAAAGGTGCCAACAGAGATTCCTATCCTAATTCATTTTGAATAGGGTAAGGGCTTTACTATATACAATGATATTTTACTGAATGGTAAGAGATGTGTGTTGATACAAGATAAAAAGTTAGTGGCTTATGCTTTAAGACAATTGAAGCCACCTGAGAGAATTAACTTACCCATGTTTTAGGTTTAACTACTATTGTGTTTGTGTTGAAATATGAAGGCATTATCTATGAGAAGTGAAGTCTTGCATATATACACAGATCAAAAAAGCATGAAATATCTCCTTACTCAGGAAGAGTTGAACTTGTGATAGAAAAGTTGGTTAGAGTTGATCAAGAATTGTGGTAGCCTAATTGACTACCAACCTAGGAAAGCCAATGTGATAATAGGTACAATAAACAGGAAATTTATAATAACCCTAAAAGTATGAATGATAATTACGGTACACTTTAGGAGATGTTATGCTGGCTAAGTTATGGATAAGGCTAGATGTTTGACAGCAGGTGAAGGAAAAACAAATGAAAGGAAATAGTTAGCTC
>CANXYI011671136.1:0-14981 GCA_948208565.1 Hura crepitans
TGATGAAAGAAATGGCAAAATGCATGATTCTAATGTCAAATGAGTTTTCTAGTTTTTACACTTATGCTCTATGGCCACTTGGTGTTTTTGAGCTTATGTAAGCCTAATTTGTCTATGCTATGTTTTTGTTGACACATGCTACTTAGCATGAGTGTGTAGGCCTTGCTAAGATATGAAATGGCCATTGTGATGCATTAATGTGTGAGATGACCTAAAAAATGCCATGTGTTAAAATGTTAAAATGAGATAATTGACTAGTTTAATGATGCCTATACAGTTAGACAACCTAGTATGGATCAGTTAACTAGTTAACTAAGATCAGCAGCTACAATGTTTACCTTTAAGTAGTAGGCCTATGGGTCAGATGCATTTTTATGTCGATAGGTATCAGGCTTTCGGGCCACTATTTCGCATTATATATGTGCAAGCCTTCGAACTTATACGTTTTATATCTACAAATACTAGTGCCTTCAGGTCCACTGTTTAAGCACCTTTGGGTTGCCCGTTATCCATTATCCAGCCTTAGATAGTTGTCTCTTTAGTATAGACATGAATTAAACAAATCATTAAAATAATAAAGATAATTGTAGTTTTAGCATAATTAAGCATAAAATAATGTTAGGTGCATTTTAAATGATGCATTATGCGTGACATTTATGTTTTTGGCATAATGTCTAGTTAAACCTATTAATATGATATATGCAATTTTATGCAGAGTTTAATATTCATAAATTTAAGGTGTTAGTGCATATAGTTTGGAACTCGAATATGCAGTAATGATGCATATGTTTGGTAATGGATTAAAATGCATGTTGTTATACTCATTACCATGTAAAATGGAGCATGTGAATGTTTATGACCAATATATGAGTACTTCGTGCATAATGGTTGATTTTAATTATGTTAAGAACATTTCTACCATGATTATAGACATAAAATAGTTTTCAGACTATTAAAGGCAAGTATGTGTGAATATTACATAATTATGTTATTATCATAATGTGTGCATATATATAATTTGAAATGACTCACTTGACATATATTGCATAATTGTATGCTTAAATTGCTATGTCAAGTTAAAGTGATTAAACCACTAAGTGAAAGCTTAGCGTATTGCCTATTTGCAATGCATAGGTAACATAACAGTATATTAGAGTCAAAGCTTCTGTCCTATAGGAGAACATGAAGATTGCTTTTCTTGGGTACTTTAGTCTCTTTTTGTAAAATGACCTTAATGTAAATATTATTAGTATTGCCCTTGTGATTCTAGAGGGATTGGGTCTAATCTGTAAACTATAGTTCAGTTTTGTAACTAAAGTGATATCATTGAAAAAGCTTTATTTTCTTGCATGAATTATATGATAACATTGATGATGCATGTGAGAATATTGTTTGAGTTGAGCCTGAGGCTCTGTGTTTTTTTGATAGAGTTTGGAGGGTCATGAGGATCCATTTGATGTTGAGATATGTTATATGTTTTTATAAAAGTGTTTTTAATAGGTTTACTATTTGGGAAAGTATCTTGGTATAACCATTATGCTGCTAAATTTTTGACACGATGACCCCATTATTTGCCTCATAAAACATGCCAAATGATTTTTAGTGTTTTAACAACTTTAAAATGAAAGAAATTATTTATTTAATAAAAGTTTTAATTTAACTCAATTTTATAGGTAGCAAAATCAGATATCAGTATGCGGTAGCGCTCCCTACTCGAGCCAGTGTACGGACCAGGTAAAAGGTGCTACAAAAATCATGGTGAACAAGGGAATTGAGCCATCCAAAGTGTGAGAAAGGATTCAAAATTGATTTAGGTATGTGAATTTGATATAATTCTAGCATGCCATGATATGTGTAGATGTGAATTGTTATGAAATGGTGTATGGAAATATTGAATTGATCATGTATATGTATGGAATGTTGGTATAAGTGTGGTGTGGTGTTGCTTATATGTAAAAAGGATGGTTTTTATGTGGTAAGAAAAGTGTATGTATGTGCATGATCCTTAAATGGCTAAGAGGTATAGTCATAATGTCATGGCATGTGAATGATGATATGTCATGTAACTATGGTGGACATGATGGGAAATGTCATATATGGCATGAATCTAGGTGTGTGTATGTGGAAATTATGAGAAAAATGCACATGTATGCATGATTATGTTATGGTCAAGAGGTATGCTTAATGTATCATGGCATGGCATATATGGTAAGGTATGTATACATATGTGTATGTGGTGGAAATGTGATGTGTATGTGTAAGGAAATGTGAGAATGTGTATATGTGTTACCATGATCATGCATTGGTCGAGAGGTATAACATTGTGGCATGACATGGCATGTATGTATAGTATAGTGTATGATGTGTGTGCACGGTGGAACATGATGAACATGTGAGGTGTGGCATGAACACAACATGAAATGTGTGTGAACATATGTATAAGCATAGTTTAATGCACGATAAATAAAGGTAGTATAAATGTGGTAATATTTTGGTGAAAAATATGGTAAAGAAATGGTGTCATTAGAAATGGTATAATACGGCCTAAAAAGTGACTTAAATGTGCCTAAAAAGTGGTACATAGTTTGAACATGCAATGTACTTGATTTTGATGGCAATGTGAGGCTAATGTTGTTGACATATTGGGTTGAATGGAATGAGATCATATGTGGGCTAGAATGGCATTTTAATATAGCTTGAAATGGCATGAGGAAATGCCTAATGAATAATGGCAATTGGCCTATAACCGTATCCCTAAAAATAAAACGAACCCGTAATTGTGTTATGAAAAATGAATTTATAGAAATGACTGGTAACAGGGACACGAAATGGCCACATAAAATGTCTTATGATAGTGGCATGAAATAGACATAAAAGGACCTATAATTGTCTATAAAAAGTGATTTATAACTGTCTAGTGAAAAATAAACTGATAAAAATGACTTATAACTGTGTATTAATCACCTAGAAGTAAATTAAATAAATGATATGTAATTGAATAAAAATCAATTAATAGACAGTTGGCCCAATAGTTAGACATCCACTAGATAGGTTAACCGATCAACTAGGGATTTAAAGTTGCTAGAAGTATTGGTTCTTTTAGACCCGTTTAGTATAATTATATAAACGGGTGTAGCTAATGAGGTCCTGATATTTGAGCCCTACACACTCAGGTATTGGGAGGTCTACGGGATTGATCTCTGTTACCCACTTGCTTGATTATAGTTATTAGGAGGCCTATGAGGCTGATCCTTGCTATCCACCAGAATTGCCTGTTATTGATTTTGGGATATTAGGAGGTCTACAGACTGATCCCTGTTATCCTTACTATCTGGTATTGAGAGGCTCCTATGAAATGATCCTTGCTATTAGACTAGGTAGATACAGCTACCGAGGTTCAAAATGTGGCCCATTGCATAGCTTGGGATTTCCCTTTTTATCGAGTGTCTTAAAGAGTCATCTATCTACATGGGCTTGATTAATAAAAAAAGAAAATTAATGAAACATGATAGTCTGTGATAATGGGACTTATGAATTGATAAAATAATGGCATGAGACTGATAAAGAAAATAATGAGACAAGATAATATAATAATATTATTTTATGACATAGGCTTCATAGGATGTAGTATGCGCTCATGACATGTGTGATATGTATGTATGCTTGCATGACATGTTTTATTATATCAAATTCATTACTGAGTTTTATACTCAGCGTATCGGTGTTCCGATGCATAGGTAGCAAAAATGTAGTTGTACAGCCTCTGTAGATTTTGCAGTGTAGTAGTGTCAGCAACTCAAAGGTATATTGTTGTTCTTTTTAATGGGTTATAGAGGGCACTCATGTATATAATATGGGTTTTAGGCATAGTTAGCGTGGTAGTCTGTAAATTTTAAGATTAAAACGGATAATTGTTTAAAAGGCCTTTATCTGAATATTTTATTTTCTATATTTTCTTATGATTTTGGGCCTAAGGCCCTGTGTGTTGCCTGTGATATGTGTGATGATATTGGAGGACCAGAAGGCTCCAGGTGTTGATATTATTATTAGAAGTGCTTTTTTTTCACAAGTGTATATTTTTGGAAATGTTACCCTAGTAGCCGTTATGCTGCTCAAATTTTTATAGAATTAATTACTGACCAAAAAATGGATTGTTATGGTTGTTATAACCTGTATAATGATGTTTAAGGATTAGACTAAAGTTTTAAAAAAATATCTTTCTAATAAATAAACAAAATCATAAGTGTTAAATGAATGAGGATTAGAGAAATTTCAAGATGGGTGACTAAATGGGAAGTGGCATCGCCTATCAGATTTCGTAGGGAATCAGGTAAGGGTGTTACAATTAATATGGTTGCTTTGAGATCCAATATCATACTCCTTTTTATTTGTTTGGGCATCTACAAGCAGATCTAATTCACTTTGATTAGCTAAGGTGCCAGGTTATCCCCTAAGTTCATGGAATCTTGCTTGCAAAAATACACATGATAAATGTCAATATAATTACTAAATTTTTGCTTCTAATAATAAAAGATAATTGCTAGTATTAACTTGACATGCTCGATCATTAATAAAATTCACTCTATCATGATTGATTATATACATGTGAAGAAACACTTCATATAATGATAGAATCTCATCCTAATTGTTGCTCCTAATAAAAATAAAAATAAAAAAATAACTCAAATCATACTAACAAAATATACCACAAAAATTCAACTAATAATTTTTACATGTATATTGGTATATTATATTAGATAAATAGAAATTAAAACTCATCAATCCTTTTTTATGCTTAGTTGTAATTATGCAACTGGCAATGTGGAATCCATGTGCACCACTATCATTTCCAGCACGATAGTTGGCAGAATTACAAGCAGCGATATCTTAAACCTCTTGGGTATCCTAGAGCTTTTTCCATCTTACCCATATAACATCTACAATATAATTAGGTTTTTATGAGTCTACATTGATTCTATTAATAAAGTCTTTATAATGAGTTACTGCATTTTGGTCAAATGCCACTTTTATCTTACTATAAAGGTTTGGGGTTCACTTAAAGTATTTCTACAATAACAACTTAAACTCAAAATGCATAAACATTTTATACTTTTTTTAAATATGAAGTTGAAATTTTAATGTTTACCTTGAACTCGCCATTGTGAAAAAATTTTTATCTTCTGTGAGACCATTGTCCAATAAATTCCATCACTAATTCTTAAGACCCAGAACATACTAATGTTACTAAATGAAAGTATTAATTATAACATAATTATGCATTAAATTTGGAATGAAATTGAAGTCATTTAAGGGTTTAAAATGCAAGTAAAGTTGTCCCCGTAGTGTCCCGAGAATAGTAACTTAGTTAAAGTTGAATGACTTAATATTTTAAAAGTGCTTAGAATAATCCAAAATAGCATAACTTGATACTCAAAAATTCTAATTAAGCCAATGGCACTGAGTTTGGAATTTTTTGACATTGAAAAGTAATTAAACACAATTAATTAATGATAAAATGGTCTAAAATAAATAGTTCATCTTAGAAAAAACTACGATTTTTACGAGATATTTAAATTGCAAATTTTCTAAACTAATTAAAAAGATGCATATGGTTCTTAAAATTAATATTTTGTGAGTTTAAGTGTGAGAATTAATAATAGCCCTTAGATTTGCCAAGTGTCACCTATCCAACCACTTATTCCTTACTTATTTATAGCCTTAGACCATTTAAAAGAGGTCATCTTCCACCATTTTCCCCCTAAATCCCAATGCCAAACCCTTCTCCCCTCTATCATTTTTTTCTTCTTCCATCCCTACAATTCACCTAAAATCCACCAAATTTTCGTACTAATCTAACCTCCACCACTCTATAATGCTAATTCTAGTGAGAGAAAGCTAAAAATAAGCTTAAATTGAATAAAATCAAATTAAAAATAAGCTTAAATTGAATGAAATCCACTTCTGGTGAATAATGACCTTTTAACAAGTAAGTGTTTTATTTTTTTTGGTTTTATACTTTTCTAGGGTAGTATTTGATGCCAAGATGGTAAATATATGATTAAATTTGAGTTTGGATAGCTGTAGAATTTATTATGAATTTTTAAATGTGAGAAATGGTTATGTTTGTAAAGAAAGAAGGGAAAGAGGTTAAGAGAGGCAAAGATAAAGCTTGAGTTATGAAATTGAAATCCCTTGAAGTTATTTGTAAGTGAATTTAATGAAGGATGTGTTAAATTCTATTTATTTGCTCATTTAAAATGTGTGTGTATGTGTATGGAATATTAGATTATACATATATGTGTTGTATTTATGTGTAAAAATATGTATGATTAAGGTAGTTGAATTAGTATAAACATGTATGATTTGAGAAAAGAGTGAAACATAGGGCGTATGTGTGATGGTCGAATGGTTGGTATAGGGGTCTATGCGCGTTCAAGTGAGGTTAAAGGGGATTAATGTGTAAATGACCTTAATTGTATGTTGTGAACATAATTGAACTAAGGAATTAGTAATAAATGAGGTATATTTATGCTTTGACTTGATGGTCGAATGACTCACCTTGTATGTATGAGTGGATGTAATCGGCTTTAAGTGTAATTTGCATGCCTTTAGTCTTGTTTTAGTGTTGTAAGCTTCACTTAATTGAGAAATTTAAAAGAAATGAAATTGATGTGGGAGATGCTTAGTGGCTGAATGGTATGTTGCAAGCATTATGTGGTATGAACATAACTTATTGACATGTAATAAGGTATAAGATTACAAGTAAATGGAGAAATTGCTAATGTTACATCATTTTACGTATTGTCATAAACATGTGTGGCCAAAGGATGTATTGGTTAAGAAAGACAAGTAATCTTGATGTTATGGCTAAATGAAAGCATGTATATGATCATGGTATGAAATATGAAATGGTAAATGAAATGAAAATGAGCAATTAAGTATGCACTGATAAGAAAATGTGACATTTGAAGGACTTCTTGCAACTTAAGTGAAATGGTAATGTAAACACTTAAAATGATAAAATGACTCGACATCAGTAACTAACTAAAAATAAAATTAAAGCCCATATTAGCTAGACCATCCACTGGATAGGTTAATCAATTAACTAGGGAGTTAGCAGCTACTAGGACACTAGGTGTCCACTATTATGACGGACACAACTATCGAGGTTCTAAATGAGGAACCCTTGCACATTTTATAATCAATGATTTATATGATGAGATATTAAAGCATATGCAGATGCCATAAGGTCTAAAAGGGCCACTGCACACCTTAGTATGAGCAGCCCCAAGTGTTCAGAAATCATGCTCACGTGTATCTAGCCTTGATTCAGAAGTAGTGTAGTAGCCCTAAGTTATTGTCTCTATGGTATATATCTTTTGTCATTATAGTTTGTAATTAAATAGAGGCACTCATGTAAATGTTAGGGGTAGATAGGCTAGGAAGTGATGTAAATTAATATTATAGATTGTAATGTAGCTTAATATTATAAACATAGTGATGAATGTTTGAATGGATAGTGTGCTTACTTGCCTAGCATGTGTTTAGTAAGGTTATATATGCATGTGAACTACGTGAATGCATGAGATGAGTGTGGCAAATGTGCCTAAGGATATGTGTTATTGTGAAATGTCTATAGTAGGTTAGAAGAACCCTATAAAGTAGGATGGGTGTTAGATGGATTATAAAAGTGCTTTATTTATAGGTTAAAATTTTTTATTTTCTTCCTAAACAGTCGTTTTGCTGTCGAATTTTTGTCAAAATTAAATTAATTAGCATTAGTGACATCATTACAATTAAATGAGTTTTAAAACACCAAAATATAACTTTCTAATTCAAGAAGAGTTCTAAAAAGATAATGGTAAATAAGTAAGCTTATCATGTATAAGTAGGTTAGTGCCATCTTTTCTCTAGGCCCAATAATAGATCGGGTAAGGGGTGTCACATTAGGTGGTATCAAAGTGGGTTTAGGCATTCCTAGGTATAGAGTTGCATAAATGCCAAACAGGCTAGGATTATATATCATGTAAAGCTATACTGCTTGAGCCTGATAATTATTTCTTTTATAGTAAATCAAGATAAGTGAGCATACTCTACCTAGTGAGGTGGAAGAGGTGGCAAGTCACGCACTAACAACGATCCATAAGCCTGCTAGTTTAGAGGCTCCAATGCCTAGTGATACAGCATGACCAACTCCTATACAAGCTCAACCAGTGCTGCTATAACAAATTAAAACTCCATAGCCCCAAGCATTGCAAAAAACTTATCTAGAAAGGGTAAAGAAGATAGGAGTGCTAGATTTTTTTAGAATGTCAAAGGGTGATGCAACTAAAGCTGAGTATTAGTTAGAGCAGATTGTCAGAATTTTATAGCAATTGCAGTACACCCTAATAGAGAATTTGATATATGGCACCTCTCTATTACAAGAAAATGCTTTCCATTGGTAGGAGACAACAATTGAACATAAAGCCACATCATACTTAACTTGGGAGTTCTTTCTCAAGAGTTCAATAAGAGATATATTTTAGAAACCTACCTTGAAAAAAGCGATATGAGGTTTTAGATCTAAAATAAGGATAGAGATCCATATCTGAGTATGAGAAGGACTTTGCCTGGCTGAGTAGATATGCAAAAAAATTTGTCCCTACAGAAGAAGAAAGGTGTAAGAGGTTTGAAAATGACCTTAATATTGAAATTTAAATGCAGATTACTACCTTAAAGATCAGAGAATTTGCCTCCTTAGTGTCTACAGCATATGCAATGGAAGAGATGATGAAAGAAAGGAAAGAGACATTTCACACTTGGGTAAGCTAGCTCAGCCCTAGAAGCTAGTAAAAGATAAAAAGGAAACCAAGCCTCACAGCAATCCCAAAGACAAAGCCAAACTTAGAAAAAAGGCCAGAGATTATAGTTTAGACCTAAGTAGCAATAGCAAGCTACCAGTACACTTATGTCTATAACAAGAAGTGCACTAGTAGTTTGTGGAACTTATGGAAAGAGACATGAAGGAGTCTATTGGAAGATAAAGTGTGGTGAATGTTTTATATGTGGGTTAAAAAATCATTATCAAGGGATTGCTCCAAGAAGCACAAAAATGCTACTTAGCTTCAAGCTTTTTCACCTGTACCTACTAGAACCCAAATAGAGAATAAAGGTGATAGGGCTAGTACCAGTTAGAAGCCAAGATCTGAAGCTCAAGCGCCCACATGACAATACGTGATCTAAGCCAAAGAAGAGGCTGAAGCACCAAATATGATAGTAGGTAAATTCTCTTTATTTTTTATTGACCTAAGATCC
Organism: Hura crepitans; assembly: GCA_948208565.1. NCBI lineage: Eukaryota > Viridiplantae > Streptophyta > Magnoliopsida > Malpighiales > Euphorbiaceae > Hura > Hura crepitans. Next base: position 9,298 of record CANXYI011671136.1, read on the forward strand.
ACATAATTATATATTTGTACTACACGAGCACAAAATAGAGGGTTAGAACTAGAATCTATGAATGTAGACATCATGGTTAGTAATCCAATTGGACAACATGTGATAGTTAATAAAATATATAGAGATTGACCTTTAGCAGTTCAAAAACATGTATTTTCGACGGATCTCATTAAACACCTATTTAATGAGTTCAATATTATCTTGGGTATAGATTGGTTATCTAAACATAGAGCTATAGTGGACTGTAAGTAGAAGAGACTTATTCTTAAGACAAGAGATAGGAATGAAGTGATAGTGGTTGGTGAATGAAATTCTCTATCTAATGTCATTTCAGCAATGACAGTGAAACAACTAATACGAAAAGGATGTGAGGCATATTTGGCTTATGTGGTTGACACTACAAAGGTAGAATTAGACCTTAGTTAGATACTAATAGTAGCAGATTTTCCAGATGAGTTACCAGGGTTGTTGCCAAAGTGTGAGCTAGACTTTGAGATTAAATGTACTTTAGTACAACACCTATTTCAATAACACCATACCATATGACACTTATAAAATTGAAAGAACTGAAGGTGCTATTGCAGGATTTGCTAGACAAAGGTTTTATTAGACCGAATATCTTACCATGGCGAGCACCAGTACTATTCATAAAGAAAAAGGATGGCTCACTTAGATTGTGCATTGATTATAAATAACTGAATAAGGTAACCATTAAGAATAAGTTCCATTACCAAGGATTGATGACCTATTTGATTAGTTACAAGAGGTTAATATGTTTTTCAAAGATTAATTTAAGATCAGGGTATCATCAATTAAGAATTAAGGAGTCTACCATTTTGAAGATAGCTTTCCATACTAGATACAGACACTACAAATTCCTGGTGATGCCATTTAGGCTTACTAATGCTCCTACAACATTTATGGATCTAATCAACTGAATCTTCAAACTATACCTAGATCAATTTATTATGGTTTTCATTGATGATATCTTGGTGTACTCAAGGACAAATGAGGAACATAAGCAACACTTAATGTTGGTCTTACAGACTTTAAGAGAGAAATAGTTGTATGCCAAGCTTAGATAATGCGAGTTCTAGTTGAATGAAGTGGCCTTCCTAAGACACATTGCCTTGACTGATGGTATCAGAGTGGACCCAAGTAAGATTAAAGCTATGTTGAAGTAAAAACCTCCTAAACATGTAATAGAGATTCAAAGTTTCTTAGGTTTGGCTAGTTATTATAAGAGATTTGTTAAAGTGATTGCTGCTCTAATGACCCATCTATTACAGAAAGATGTGAAATTTGTATAGGATCATAAATGCTAAGGAAGCTTCCACAAGCCAAAAACCATGTTAATTGAAGTTCCCATCCTTACACAAGCCAAGTCGAGGAAAGAGTTTGTGATGTACAATGATGCATTACATAACAAACTTGGATATATACTAATGCAAGATGGGAAGGTAATAGCATATGCCTCAAAATAGCTGAAACCACATGAAGAGAACTATCTAATGTATGACCTAGAATTGGCTACAATTATTTTTGCCTTGAAGGTGTGAGACACTATATGTATAGTGAAAAGTGTTATATCTACACAAACCACAAGAGTTTAAAATACCTCTCCACATAAAAAGAATTAAATCTAAAACAACTGTGATGGAAGGAACTAATAAAAGACTATGACTGCTTAATTGATTACCATCTAGGGAAGGCTAATATGGTGGCAGATGCCTTAAGTCGGAAGTTCATAACAACTATGAAAATAAGGAATGCCAAATTTCAGTACACTAATAATAATGCAATCTTAACTGAGTTGCAAATAAAGTCCGATCTAATTCAATAAGTAAAGACAACACAAACCCAAGATAGTCATCTCATACAGATAATGAGTCAAGTCAAAGAAGGGAAGGTTAGAGAATTTGATATCAAGACAGATGTGTGCCTGTATTATCATGACAGGTTATGTGTACCTAAGGTGAAGTAAATCAGAACATAGATGTTGTAGGAGGCACATAAAGCTCCTTATGTAATGCATCCTAGGAGCATAAAGATGTATCTTGATCTGAAATTACATGACTAGTGGCTAGGAATGAAATTAGATGTGGCTGAGTATGTAGCTCGATCCTTCACATGTCAATAGGTAAAGTTAGAATATCAAGTTCCTTCTAGATTGCTTCATTCTATAGCAATTCTATAATGGAAATGGGAGAGAGTTATAATGGATTTTGTGATAGGATTGCCCATGACTAGAAGTAGATGTGGTGTTGTTTAGGTGATTATAGATCAATTAACTAAGATAATATACCTTATTTCAATAAGAATGGATTATCCTCTTGAGAAGCTAGCAAAGATGTACATCAATGAGATTGTGAGATTGCATAGCGTGCCATCTTTCATTATATTTGATTGGGATCCAAGATTTACTTCTAAATTCTAAAAGAAGCTACACAGTGCTTTGGGTACTCAACATACATTCAATACAGCCTTTCACCCATAGACAAATGAATAATTGAAATGGGTCATATAGATACTTGAAGATATGTTATGAGGTTGTGCCATAGAATTTAAGGGAAGTTAGGATCTATATTTGCCTTTGGTTGAGCTTGTATTCAATAACAACCATTAAACCAGTTTAGGCATGGATCCATATATGGTAAAAAATGTAGGACACCACTTTCTTAGAATAAGGTGGGTAAGAATAAGTTGATAGGACTTGATTTAATTTGAGATGCTGAGAAAAAGGTTAAGGTTATCAAAAAAAGACTAAAGGCTACTTCGGACTGACAGAAGTCATATGCTGACTTAAAGCCAAAGGGTATCGAATATGAAGTTATCGAGAAAGTGTTCCTTAATGTATCGCTAAGGAAGAAGATGCTTCAATTTAGTAAAAAGGGCAAGCTGAGTTTAAAGTTCATTAGTCCGTATGAGATTACAAAATGCATAGGACCAGTAGCATATTGATTGGCCTTGTAACCAGAATTACAGCAAATTCACGATGTATTTCGTATGTCTATGTTGAGGCGATACAGATCTCATCCTTCTCACATAATACTGATAGAAGAAATTTAGATACAACTAGATCTAACTTATAAAGAGGAACTAGTACGAATCCTAGCCTGGGAAGTTAAAGAGTTGAGGAACAAAGTGGTCCCATTAGTGAAAATGTTATGGAGGCACCACAAAACTAAAGAAGCCACCTGGGAGAGCAAAGAACAAATGAAGGCCCAATATCTATAATTATTTAGACTAAGTAATTTTAAGGATAAAATTATTTTAAGAGGAAAAGAGCTTTAATACCCATAATTTTTAATGTTATGAATAGTACTTCTCAAACAATGCATAGTGCATCCCGAGACCGGGGACATATTAATGTTACTAAATAAAAGTATCAATTATAACATAATTATGGGTGAAATTTGGAATGAAATTGAAGTCATTTAAGGGGTTAAAAATATAAGTAAAATTGTCCCTACAATGTCCTAAAAATAATAACCTAGTTAAAGCTGAAGGACTTAATATTTTAAAAGTGCTCAGAATAATCCAAAAATAGCATAACTTGATGGTAAAAAATTTTAACTAAGCCAAGGGCACTGAGTTTGGAATTTTCTAACATCGAAAAGCAATTAACGAAATTAATTAATGATATAATAGTCCAAAATAAATAGGTCCTCTCGAAAAAAATTATGATTTTTATGAGATATTTAAATTGCAAATTTTCTAAATTAATGGCAACCAAAGCTAATTAAAATGATGCATATAGTTCTTAAAATTAATTTTTTGTGAGTTTAAATGTGAGAATTAATAATAGCCCTTAGATTTGCTAAGTGTCACACATCCAACCACTATTCCTTACTTAAGTATGGATATTAGACCATTTAAAAAAGGTCATCTTCCTCCCTTTTTCCCCTAATTCCCAACGCTAAACCCTTTTCCCCTCCTCCATTTTTTTTCTTCCTCTATCACCATAATTCACCCAAAATCCACCAAATTTTCATACTAATCTAACCCCTACCACTCCTTAATGCTAATTCTAATGAGAGAAAGCTAAAAATAAGCTTAAATTGGAGGAAATCCTCTTTTGGTGAATAGTAACCTTTTTGCAAGTATGTTTTATTTTTTGGTTTTATATTTTTTAGGGTAGTATTTGATGCCAAGATAATAAATATATGCTTAAATTTAAGTTTAGATAATTTTAGAATTTATTATGAATTTTCTAAGGTGAGAAATGGTTATGTTTGTAGAGAAAAAAAGAAAAGAGGTTGAGAGAGGCAAAGATAAAGCTTGAGTGGTGAATTGAAGTGCTTTGGAGTTATTTGTAATTGAATTTAATGAAGGATATATTGAATTTCATTTATTCGCTCATTTAAAGTGTGTGTACATGTGTCTAGAATATTTGGATTATGCACATATGTGTGTATTTATGTATAAAAATATGCATGATTGAGGTAATTGAATTGGTATAAATATGTATGACTTAAGAAAAGAGTGAAAAATAGGGTGTATGTGTGTGAGGGTTTAATGGTCGAATGGTTAGTGTTAGAGGTATGTGTGGCTTCAAGTGAGGTTAAAGGGGATTAATATGTAAATAGCCTTAATTATATGTTATAAACATAATTGAACTAAGGAATTGTTAATAAAAGAGGTATATGTATGCTTTTACTTGATGGCCAAATGACTCACCTTGTATGCATGAGTGGATGTAACTAGGTTTAAATGTAATTTACATGTCTTTAGTTTTGTTTTGGTGTTGTAAGCTGCACTTAATTAAGAAACTTAAAAGAAATGAAATTAATATGGGAGATGCTTAATGGCTAAATGGTATATTGTGAGCATTATGTGGTATAAACATGGCTTGTTAACATGTAATAAGGTATCAGATTACAAGTAAGTGGAGAAATTGCTAATGTTGCATAATTGTAACGTATTAGTGATAAACATGTGTGGCCAAAGGATGTATTGGTTGAGAAAGACAAGTAATGTTAATGTTATGGCTAAATGAAAGCATGTATATGATTGTACATGGTATGAAATATGAAATGGTAAATGAAATGAAATTGAGTAATTAAGTACGCAAGGATAAAAAAATGTGACATTTAAAGGCCTTCTTGCAACTTAAGTGAAATTGTAATGTAAAGACTTAAATTAATAAAATGACTAGACATAAGTAACTAACTAAAAATAAAATTAAGGCCTATATAAGCTAGACCACCCAACGAATAGGTTAACCGATCAATTGGGGAGTTAATAGTTGCTAGGACATTAGGTGTTACCTGTTATAATGGGCAGGGCCATTAAAGTTCCAAATGAAGAACCCCAACACATTTTATAACTGATAATTTATATGATGAGATGTTGAAGCGGGTGCAACCACCATAAGGTCTGAAAGGGCCATTACATGCCTGATTATGATTTGTGTTATTGTACTAGTGCAGTCATTGAGGTCCAAAATACAGGCCTTTCCATAGCTTATAGGACAAGTGTAGTCGTCAAGGTTTGGGAATCAAACCCCTACACATATATGATGATTATGATGAGTTACGTTATAATAGGTGTAACCATCGAGGTCCAAAATTTGTGTAACACCTAGAAATCTAGGCATTGTGAATATAAACAACTGAGGATTATGAATAGTGACTTTCAAATCATGATCAGCTTTTTCTTACTAATCAAAGGATTAAGTTATA